>JAKUAJ010000019.1:0-28020 GCA_030562865.1 Kodamaea lidongshanica (nom. inval.) | reverse complement strand
GAATGTGAAGGTGAAGGTGAAAGTGAAGGTGAAGGTGAAGGTGAAGGTTATATTGTATGATACTACACTTGATATCTACACCTATAATTTTATGGTGAACGTCTTGATCAGTATGAAATGAGCGAGAGACCGATCAAAAAAGTCAGGAACGTCCCTCACTCACTCACACCCTCACTCACTCACTCACTCACTCACTCACTCACTCAAAATCAAATTCAAACGCACTCAACGTACTCACTCACTCACGCACTCACTCTCGAACTGTGTGTTGTCAAGTCTCACGACAACGCGCTAATCGAATACTATCGGATTGACCAAACTGACCAAACTGACCAAACTGACCAAACTGACCAAACTGACCAATCAATGATATCGAATCAAAAAAATCAACCCGAAACTCTCACAAGCTCCCTCGCGTCGCTCACTGATTTCTACAATTCAATACCATTTAGAATATGATTTCAATATGATTAGTAAGATTCTTTGATTATTATCAGAAATTATCACAGATGTATTCTCGTTGTTGTAGACAAGCTTCCCTTAACTTTTAGAGAACAACTAAAGTCCTCGCCATGATCCCTCAAAGCATCTCAATACTCATCATTCAATGTATGCAATCGAACCCTTGCTCCATCACCATAATCCCGGGACCCTTGCTTCTGCCAAAACCGGATATCTCATCAAGATCTTGATGGTGCTATGATGAGAAGACTTCTTAACGAAACCAAATGAAATCATCAAAGAACCACTTTGCTCGTTGCATAATATTCTTTCTTGCCTCTTAATGAGCGAAGAACGAGCGAAGAACGAGCGAAGCGAGTGATGAGTGATTACAGTTGAGTGATTACTGTTGACTGATTACTGTTGACTGATTACTGTTGACTGATTACTGTTGACTGATTACTTGACTGATTACTGTTGACTGATTACTGTTGACTGATTACTGTTGACTGATTACTGTTGACTGATTACTGTTGACTGATGAGTGATTACTGATACTTATGACTGATACTGACTAATAACTAATGATTGATTACTAACAGTGGTGTGCCCAACGTCAGACACACCACCTGACACACCATATTGTTTTGCAAACATAGACGGAATTAGTAATGCAGAATGCCTTATCAAGCGTCATCGTTTGTTGTTGCAAAAATTGCCATTTCGGGCACCAAACAAAATGACGAGCCTGCGTGACGTTTTAAACAGCCAACAGTATTAGATGCCCACAGTGTTAACAGGCTATGTAAAATGGCTCTCCTACATCTGTGTCACTATCATCAGTATTCAATTTATCTCATTCTGGATGCTTTTGCAGCTTCCCAAAGAGGTATTTGATCTAGCGCTTGGTAAACACAGAGGCATGGTTTATGATAATCTAGTATATAAAAGAGGGTGAGTTCGGTCGTTTTCATCATCAAACAACATCAACAACACGCCAACACATCTACAATGAACCCAGTCACTCTTATTGCTCTCGCTATTGCCGGTTTTTCCGCCCCAGCTTACGCTGGTGCCACTAATGGTATCGCAACATACTACAACCCCTCTGTCGGATACGGTGCTTGTGGTAACAGAAACAGAGACCTGGAATTGGTTGTTGCTATTCCAAAAGGAATCTTCGACAAGTCCACACCAAACGGTAACCCCAACAAGAACAAGCTCTGTGGTACCCACATTAGAGTTACCCGTGGTAACAAATCAGTCGTTGTCAAAGTCGTTGACAGTTGCCCAGGTTGTGCCACCAACCACTTGGACTTGTCCCCAGGTGCTTTTAACCATCTTGGCCGCCCAGAAGAAGGTGTGATCCCGGTCGTCTGGAAGTGGATTTAAGCTCCGCAAGCTTCCTGGAGCATCCTGGCTAGACCAGGATGCGAGCCCTTCCAAGAACACAAATCATCAGTTACTCGTGGTAACAAACGTGGCTTGGATGTGGCTTATTCTTTATACCTGTATTCTGTGAATACAATTTAACATTTTGATATTTACGTGTAGATGGCCGAAGTGCCGGCAACGAACGAGCGAAGTGAGTGAGTGAGTTCGTGAGTTCGTGAGTGAGTGAGTGAGTGAGAAAAATATGAGCTTCAGCGAGTGTGAGTGAGTAAAAATATGAGTTTTTGGAGTTCGGAAGTTAGTAGAGATCTCTAATCGTCTGACGTATGCACAAACTTCCAGGCTGTCCACTGGGAATAATCAGCGACAATCTTGGTGTATGTGATGCATTGTAAGAAGCGTCTCTATCTTTGTTGATGAATACCAAACCAAAGCATGCAATATTGCAAGTAGTTACAGCCAAGTTATGACATTGGTATCGAAATCAATATAATCATATTCAATACTAATGACTTGTAATGTCACTAATCAATTATAATGCTTACTCGTAATGCTTATTGAACCTCGAAAATAACGGAATTATATATCCAGTCTTTAGATATCACAATCCACAGTCCTCATGAGCGAAGCGAGTTCGTGAGTTCGTGAGTAAGTGCACACTATGTACTAAAGCTCCATAAATATATTATATAAATGTTTATTGAGTTGCTGGATCATTGGTTTAATTTCTGTAGATCTGTGCAAAGCTGTTGATTCGAACCAATCACCAAGTGTATTCCCAATATTATTCTAGTAATTATGTGCACTCACTCGCACTCACTCGCACGAACGAACGAACACACACTCATTCATTCGCTCGGTGTTTGGTCATATCAATTGCCACATGTGACATGTGATATGTGATACCGAAATGTTGTCACTCAGTCTCTGAATATCTCACTCACACGCTTCGCTCGCTTCACAAGACCCGTACCGCAATATTACACACAATCCAAACCAATTCGAAAGGCCACAAAGCGTTAGTGATAGTTAGTCTATCGAAACCAAAGCGTTGAAAGAAATCGATATACGTCAGGAATTCATATTCTTGGAGTCTCGTATACACGAAACCCATTTCACATGGAGATGTCTTTGCACCCTATGACAATGTTGACGTAACTATACGTTAGGTTTATCATGAAAGTGAAGACCATTGGGAGGAACTACGAGAAGTGGTTGGTTTAACATTTTTTGTGAAATGGAGCACCATGTGTCCTGATCTATGGTTATGTTAACATACCCAGGTCATGGCCTTGGATTAAGACTATCAAATCACATCGGTCTTTGGTATAACAAAATGCATTGTACATGCTTAAAGAGTGAATTTATAGTCTTTAGCTGATAGATAATAAACCATTTAAATCTTTATACAAGACTCTTGTAACCAAGGTTCTCGTACTCACGAACGAATAGTGCTGCGAAGCAGTACTATGAGTGCCTGATACTCACCAACGAACGAAAAGTGCCTGATACTCACGAACGAACGAATAGTGCCTGATACTCACAAACGAATAGTGCCTGATACTCACTCACTCAAATGTTCGCACTCACTCACTCACTCACCCACTCACTCACTCACTCACTCGCTTCGCTCGTTCGCTAGCGAAGGGTACGTACGATGAGTACGGTAAGCATGGTCAATATTCGTATTCGTTAGTATTCATACTCAGGTGTAGTCCTTGTACTCCCTATACTCTTCATAGTTATCGTAATCCTCATACTAAAACATGTCGAACTCAATTTGACCAGCTTTACTTTATGCCACTTGACACTCAATCTAAGAGTGGTTGATTCTGCTGAATTCGCCTTTGCTCGTTCGTGAGAAAGTAGCGAATTTTGTGAGTGAGTTGCACTAACTTTATTGCGGTACGGTTCTTCAGAGGTTAGATCCATTTGCCATGGGTGACTGAATTGAATATATATACCTGGGGAAACCATGCAGGAGAACATTTACTCCGAGGTTCAAAAGCTGGACCGGATGCAGGTTGGAATGAGGGCATGTAGAGTAATGGAGGGGCATATACAGTCAAGTACGAAGGGGCATATGCAGTCAAGTACGAAGGGGCATGTAGACGAATGGGGGAGGGGATATAAAAGATGATTTTTAATGGCAATCTATAAGCATGTGTGTATGTGTGAGCTTACTATACAATATAAAAATTGTACAACGGCATGAACAAGGCATGATTTATGCTTGAACAAGGCTTGAACATACAATAGCATTTGGTGTGAATTTAAGAAAACTCGTGAATCGAAAATTCCACTTCTGTGCCCGTTCGATATGACAAGGAAACTCGTAAAATGAAAGATATAACCAACTCATAGGTTCGTTCGATATAAAGGTCACTCACGAACGAACGAACGAACTCGCTTCGCTCGTTCGCTCATACAAACGTGGGTGTTTGATCTTACTTTGGCTCTTCAAGCTCATTACGGTGGTGTTCAGTAACAAACTTTCCCGCCTCTACTCACAAGTTACACACAAACTGTCGAAATTCTCGCACTCTGGCTTACTTTTTTCAACACTGCTTCTCAGTAAAGTGAGGTTTTGGCGTATTTAAAGAAATAGTTATAAGAACACATAATGAATGACCGAACGAACGAATTCAAGAACTCGGCTATTCATGCACGCAAGCACTCACTCATTCATGCACGCAAGCACTCACTCATTCATGCACGCAAGCACTCAATCACTCACTCACTCAATCAATCACTCACTTACTCAATCACTCACTCAATCACTCAATCACTCACTCGCTTCGCTCGTTCGGTTTCCCTACAGATATCTCTTGTGCTTTGAAAGAAATTACACCATAAGAGACCTTACTCTTTATTAACTTAAAAGTATACTTGTATGCATTATCCAATATAAAGTTTACCAATGGTAATAGTCTTGCTCATAAATCATAATAAAATTCGTTATTTTTCATGAATTTTTGCAATTTTCGTGCATATGAAGTGAACTGTAATTCGCTAACAATAACACTATTTGCGAATTTGTTGAAACCGACACTGAATCTGCTGACACAACACTAAATTTGCTGACACGGTACTGAGTTTGCTGACGCCGATACCGACACAGAATTTGCTGACACAGCACTGAATTGGCAATTTTGCCGACATAATTTGCCGACACAATTTGCTAACGCAAATTGATAACACGTCGTCACTCGCTCAAGTCATTCGCTTCGCTCATTCCTTTCGCTTACAGTCTCTTTTCAACAAACTTCCAAAACTCATCATCCTTAATATCAATCCTAACACCATTACCAGACATTCCCCGGATAGCACGAACCAATTCCGAGTTGATTTCAGCTTGACTTTGTACCATCCGATTACTCTCCTGCAAAAGTCGAAACATCCTCACCTGCAAACCCACAAGCATAAACAATGCAATTGCACACATGATGGTGATTGCATTTCTGCGTACAAAGTCCAAGAATGGGGTTCCCGAGTAGGAGGACACAGCTGGTTGCGCAACGGTAACGGGCTTCACTGCCACGGTTTTGACTGGTGGGAGAGGCTTTTCTTCTTGGGGCATTTCGGCCAAGACTCCCTCCACGGTCTCGGTAACGTCTTGAATTTCCTGCACCAAGGATGTTATCAAGTGTGAGGCAGCCTGTTTCTGGCCAGCCAATGTCTGCTTTTCAATCACCGTTTTGATCCACGAGCCACCCGTCCATTCAATGTAGTATGAAATCACCAACTGAGTCTTGTTTTGGGGGCCCCACGTAAGCACGTATCGTGTTTTGACGGAAAAAACGTTTCCTGAGGGAACGTCTGGAGTTCGAGTCGTGGTGATGATTTTGATATCGCTGACGTAATTGACATATTCAATGGCTTCCAAGAGCTCACACTTTGTAGATTTTGGGCCAATCAGATACCCCAAAGCTCTTCTGTAGGTAAAACTTCTTTGGACAACTGTGGGGTCCTCCTCACTAGGTTCGTATTCTTGGTATTCGGATAACTCTGAACCTCCCTGGGACTCAATGAATTTCAGGTGGAACAGCGTGTTGGAGGAGCCAAAGAGAATGTCGTACACAACCCCGATGGGCGCATCGAGGATCTCGTTGCAGAGCTCCACCTCGTTAGGGGCGGGGGTGAGGTTGTGTGCGGTTGTAGGGGCGTGGGACTCGGGGCCTTTGTTGACGTAGCCGGAGTCTTTTTTGAATCGTTTCGTAATGCCCGTTTTGTTTGATGGTTTTTTGTCCTCCCGGTGGTCATCACCGTCCAAGGAGAGAATGTAGTTTTGTATCTGAGGTGACAGCTGGTCGATATTACTTTGGGTCACGTTATCGTCATCGTCATCATCATCATCGTTTTCTGAGTCTTCACTCTCAACAGAGTTCTGGAGATCAGTATTGTCTGGATTGTGGGCACTTTCTTTCCACACACTACGCATAAAGTCAAACGTCAAGTCACGCGAGATCAAGGAAGCAAAGTTATATTTAGCATCCTTGGTCTCAATCAGGATACCATTGGGGAAGAGCCCAGCCGTCAGCTTCTTTTCAAAGCCCACAATGTCGTTCACGTGAATCACAATGCTGGTGACCCACCCAAGGAGACTCAGATGGAAGCAGATGTAGTGCTCACTAATGTAGATGCGACCCTGGAGGAGGATTTCTCGGCTGATGGCGCACGAGAAGTCGTCCAAGAGTCGGTCGGTCAAGTCAATTGCCCGAAAGAGCTGGTGGAAGTCGGTATTTCTTTTCATCACTGCGTACCGATATTGAGTGGTGCCGAAAAATTCGTCGGTATAGAGGTTTGTATCGTATTTGGCCGTAGTTTCTGTAGGCGTTGGTAATTGCTCGCTAATGGAACGTCCTTTGCGGTACGATATGACTCTTTCGGATTCCATATCCATGGATTTGCTTGACTTTTTAGCCAATGCTAATGCGGAAGTTGCAGAGGTTGAGGACGACCCCGAAATCATATCCATAGTGATTGCCTCTTTGGAAAGTACCGAGGAAGCATCCTCTCGTGTAGTTTGGGCCATGGCAGGTGCAGCCTTTTGGTAGGGGGATTGTAGCAAGCTGCTTGTGTTTGACGAAGTGCGAGAAACAGGGGGGAGACCCCGAAGGAGGTTGGAGGAGGTTGCTGAAGACTGCGAAAGAGCATCATCATCCCTCTTGAGCTTGGCTAGAATGGCATTGGGTGTGCTGGGGCTATGGAGGTTATTGGGCGAGGATGGGAAAGTATAAGCCCAAGGATCGCTCATTTGGAGAGTGATCGTATATTATGGAGAAGTTTGAAATTTGACGATTTTTTGGCTGCGAATGAGAATTCGGGACACATTCTCCTTGACGATTCTTTGGGAGGAGTAAACATCAGCACGTCTGTAAACTCGAGATTATCAGCAGGTCTGTGAATCTGTAAGCTCAACACTATCAGCAGGTCTGTGAATACTTGAGTATAAGTTATGATTAGATTGACTTTAACCGTTCGCTTGGCTACAGTGGATTGAGGTTCATACAGATAAAGAAATGAACAAATTGAGTGATGGGTATAGACATGATGATAAATACGGTTGCTATGTATTTTGGTCACTACCAGACTACATGACAATCCTCTGATTAATCAATGGTCTCGGACGAAGGATATCAATTACGTAAGGCATATAGTATCAGTTATGAAATGATTGTATGAGCACAGCATATCAAAAAACATATCCGTAGTGTGGGGAATTATACGATCATAATTGATACCAGAAGCAAATATACGGTAAAAAATGACTCCTAGGCGGTTCGAACGCCTGCATCTTTACGATAGTAGAACTTGAGTCTACCGCCTTAACCACTCGGCCAAAGAGCCTTTCTTGAATAAAATGATGCTGACTGTGTTGATTGGATGCAGGACATGAGGAGATGGCCGTGACACGTTATCAGCGAATTAATACTGAATGTCTCTGATATAGGAATTGTCGGATGATTACCATATCCGATACTTTAAAGGAACAAATACCATAAAACGGAATATGGGCTTATCTTAACTGTTGGAGTGTATATAAATGATTTGTGACATACATCTCTTATGTAGGTTATGTAGGTGATTGGAACTACATACGAATGAGGTTGTAGGTCTTGACAAAGAGACACATAAAATGAATCATCTCATGAACAAGATACCAAGTCACTTTTACTTTGATTGGTGTAAGCTTAAACAGGAAGAGTATGGGTGGAGTGAGAGCGAAATATGCAATGTGAGATCAACCCGAAATTCTCAACTCGCTCGTAAGTATATAGTCAGCTTATATACAGAATGTGAGGTTTCAGATGTGTAGATGCAAACCAGACATCAAGTGAGTATATAAGGAGAACCTTCCGTAATGAGCACCATCTGTAATGAGCACCATCTCTCTATAAATCAGCAAAGAAAGTATTTGACAATTATGATCTCTATACTACTTCCATGGTTACTGCATTTATGATTTCTTTTCCTCTTGGAAAACTTACTCATGGTATTGTAATGGTCTTGGTTGAGACTCTTATAGGGGTGCGTCTCTCAGGTTTGAAAGAATAACCGACACTGGAGAAGTCAGATGAGTGGAATTCTTGTACACTGGATTCTTGAACTCCAAAATAGGATGCAAAAACCACATCATAAAGCCATATCGTGATCGTCGGTCTATAGGATAGTATATAAAATGGTGCGTGTCGGTGAGGTACAGTGGATTGACGTGCGGCAAAGACCGGGTGACATGGTTTTGTCCATATGTTACGGAGTCTACAGAAATGAAGCTAGATTGGCTAATCGATTTAATTTGGACGACAATCATTGATGTTCTAGGTGTACTTGCAGAGCACAACCTGGTGGTATACTTTTGGTCTCACGTTGTAAAGAAATGGTGGAAGCTCTTGGCTAAACAGGGGTCGAAGAGGAAAGGTGAGTCGAACACTCAGTCTCCGAGTTGAGCGAACGAGCGAGCGAAGCGAGTGAGTGAGTGAGTGAGTAAGCGAGTGCGTGAGTGAGTGAGTAAGCGAGTGCGTGAGTAAGTGAGTAAGTGAGTGAATGAGTGAATGAGTGAGCGAGTGCGTGAGTGAGTGAGTGAGTGAGTGCGTGAGTGAGGGAGTGCGTCAGCACGTCAGTGAATGAGTACTTCCGTTCCTTTCTTTGTTCGTTCGTCTTTCATAAGAATCAAGGCATTCACCATAAACGTATAGATGAATTCGTTGGTGTAAATGTCAAGGGTACTGTTATATAGTTTTGGTGGAATCAAGTGTAGTGATAACGAAATATTGAATATTTCTTGCATGTAATGTATAAGAGTCTTAAAAATCACTCGCAAGCACTAACTCACTCTCTCCGCTTGCTCGCTATGTACCCAATATGTGTATAAGAATCATATTTTACATTCTCTATAAAATGAACTAGCCAATAGGATGTGCATTATATTTTAATCAAATCAATTGATGAGCATTCAATACAATACTCAACTTGTGATCAAGCCCTCAATCATATGAAATCAAACGTGGTCATATTTAACCATTTTCATCGTGTCTGTTCAATTTACAACCTCACACCTTGGTGTAGTGTGGTTGCAAAAGAATCAAGTATTTCTATACCATTAACATGTAATTGGATGATTTTGGGAGTGAAAGCGTTTGATTGAGTGCAAGTAACGATTGATGCCATAAATGAACGAACGAACGAACGAACGAACGAGCGAAGCGAGTGAGTGAGTGAGTGAGTGAGTGAGTGAGTGCGAACATTTGAGTGAGTGCGAACATTTGAGTGAGTGCGAACATTTGAGTGAGTGCGAACATTTGAGTGAGTGAGTCTACGCTCGTTCGTTCGTTCGTTGGTTCGTTCGTTGGTTCGTTCGTTGGTTCGTTGGTTCTTTCTTTCGTTCGTACGTTATTTACTAATGTACTGCTTGTACAAGTAGTATAACATACTGTTAGTTCGAGCATGTGCTCAACCTAACACATACGATTTTTGGGGGAGTAGTGGCTGAAAGGAGACACCCCCGCTCACTCGAACGAGCGTACCGAATGATATAGTCTGAGTGTCTCGAACGTATCGACTAAACTGTTGGTGTAGCTACCTCGCAAGTTTACCAAACCTAGCCTTTAAAGTGTCAGTGTCGCGAAAATCATTCAATCACAAGACTGCTTATACGCACTATACTAGACTCCGCACTACACATTCTGCTCATATACCCCCACTAACAAACCCTCTACAAACCTCTTTATATAAATACCCTCTTAAAACTATACACAAGATAAACCATTTTGAATACATACCAACAGACAATCTGATTCCTACACACCCAATCCTCATAATGAAATTTTATTCACATTAATATACATCAAACCTCATCCAAAACAACATCCTTGAAACCAGCAGAAATCTTCTTCCCCTTGTCGTTGACAGCAGCCTCGCCGTGCAAAGCCAACAAAGCACCCAAGTCGAACTTTGGTTGTTTCAAAACCTTAACCTTTCTAATATGAATGTTTTGCAAAGGCAAGACACCTTGAGTTGATTTTTCAATTTCACGTCCAATAACTTCAGGAATCAATTTTGAGGTCAATTGAGACAATGTTGAGTTTGACACTTCTCTTTGCATAATTTCAGTCATTTTCTTTCTTACAAGTCTTAACTTTGAAGATTGGGCATAGGTTGTGCTCTTAACTTGATTAGCTTGTTTCTTAGTGAAAGCAATTGCGAAAACTCTCAAGACGTAATCATCTGAAGTTTTAACGGTGACATTGGCTTCAACTAAGGATTGCCATTTTCTAACCAAAGATCTGATTTTATCTTGAGTAAAGTCTAATCCATGGAAGTTTGTTAACAAGTTCTTACCTTGAACTTCATCAACTCTTAATTTGATCTTTTTGTATGAATGGTCTTCAGATCCTTGTAAATCGGCAAGGGATACTTCAACCACACGACCTTTCAAACCATCTGCGGCATTTTTTAAACCGGTAGATCTGTTGATGATGGTTTTACCTACATTGGTGTGTTCGAATGTTGATGGGGCTTTGATATCAAACCATTCCTTTCTGGTGAATGGATCCACAACCTTCTTCTTGAGGCCTTTCTTTCCTTTGGATAATCTCTTGTTCTTACCAACAGCCATGTTTAAATTTTTGATTTTCGGGAGGGTTGGTGGTTTTGTTAGGATGGTCACGTGGGGGGTAGGGCTGGGGCCCGACTCACGAGCGAGCAACTCACTCACGAGCGAAGCGAGTGAGTGAGTTGCGAGTGAGTGAGTGAGTTGCGAGTGAGTGAGTGAGTGAGTTGCGAGTGAGTTGCGAATGAGTGAGTGAGTGAGTGAGTGAGTGAGTGCCTGAGTAAGTGAGTGTGTGAGTGTGTGTGTGAGTAAGTGAGTGAGTGAGTGAGTTGCGAGTGAGTGAGTGAGTGAGTGAGTGAGTGAGTGAGTTGCGAGTGAGTGAGTGAGTGGGTGAGTGAGTTGCGAGTGAGTGAGTGAGTGAGTTGCGAGTGAGTGAGTGAGTGAGTTGCGAGTGAGTGAGTGAGTGAGTGAGTTGCGAGTGAGTGAGTGAGTGAGTGAGTGAGAGTGTGAGTGAGTGAGTGAGTGAGAGTGTGAGTGAGTGAGTTGCGAGTAAGTGAGTGAGTTGCGAGTGAGTGAGTAAGTGAGTGAGTTGCGAGTGAGTGAGTTAGTGAGTGAGTGAGTGCGAGTGAGTGAGAGCGAGTGAGTGAGTGAGTGCGAGTTCGTGGACGTTCGTTCGTTATTGCGAGTTCTGGAGCCCGAGCGAGCACTCAATCGCAACTCACACTCACTCACTCACTCACTCATTCGCAACTCATTCACGAGCGAAGCTCGCTCGTGAGTTGCGAGTTTCAGGTCATCTTTGATTCTTTGACTCTATAGATACTATTTTTATGATTTCATCACCACCAATTCCACACTAATGTGAGACTTGAAAGGTATGCTCATACAAACACCAATCAATGAAAACCCACTCCAAATTTGCCATATTTCGTTGTCACTCCACCTATTCACTCCCCGATTTAGCATCAAAGTTTCCAAGGTTGACTTGGCATGTTGTTATACACATGAGATGTCACCATATTTATATATCTCTGGTTATTTCTCCATGTTCAAGTATCTCATTTTACATCACCCTGCTTATGTATCTCATTGTATATATCATCACACTCACGAAAGAACGTCCACTCACGAACGTCCACTCACGAACGTCAACTCACGAACGTCTACTCACGCACTCGCACTCGCACTCACGAACTCACTAACTCACTCACTCACTCACTCACTTTGCTTACTCAATTTGCTCATTCACTTTGATTTACTCACTTGCTTCGCTCGTTTCGCTTCCCTCGTTTCGCTCGAATCTTGTGCACCACTATATACCCTTGCTTATGTACTTTTGGCATTATTGATTTGATTGAATTCATTTTTATTCAATAAATATACATCGTTTGTGTTATGATTGGCAGAGATTAACTTAATATCTAGTACAAGCTCGAACCTAACTGATGTTTATTGGTTGAAATATACCTCTTTATATATTCTCGCATCTGTTAAAGAGGTAATTAGTATACTTCGTATGTTCTTCATACCATGTTTACGAATCAACCCATAACCTAGTTTTTGTGTGTTTTCTCGTACTTCACTTATTAGCTGTGGAGTAACGTATCCTCAACCTAACAGTTTGAGTACATTTCAGAAAATCTTGCAGGGATCATGGCTTTGGTTACAAACGCTACACTTTTATAATTTTGATATATTAATTCGGTCAATGGGGTATATGGAATGATTAGAATTGAATGTATACATGTACCTCATAATCATAATTATACGCCTTTATGTATCCTCGGAATGTGAATTCTGGTACACCTAATCGGTATTTTCGGAATATGGATATGAAGAGATCAACTAGTTTGTAATATACCTTCTGTATGATAAAAGTGACGTAGAAAACAACATGTGAATGGCATGAAAGTGGTGTCTTTATGAACGAACGAGCGAACGAACGAGCGAACGAACGAACGAACGAACGAACGAACGAACGAACGAACGAACGAACGAACGAACGAACGCACTCATAAACTCATGAACTCAAGCGCTCGCTTCGCTAGTCTTTTTAATAATGAAAGTTAATCTAGGTGACATTTTCACTTTGCTCACTTTGATTAGCTCACTTTGATTTGCTCACTCACTCACTCACTAACTCATTCGCAATTCACTAACTCACTCACTCATTCGCAACTCACTAACTCACTAACTCACTAACTCACTAACTCACTAACTCACTAACTCATTCGCAACTCCCTCACTCGCTTCGCTCGTGAGTGCGTTGCTTGCTCGTTCGCACCAATTTGGATTCCTCACTTTGCAGACTCCAAAGAAAAGTTTGGGTATGTAATCATAGTCATGGAGGTAATAGAGATCATAAAGATCATAAGGATCACATAAATCATAAAAATCATAGTTATCTCTCAAATCATGATTCCACTTAAAGTCTTGTATGCATATGCTGTTATCTCCTTCATCATCTCTCCTTTAGGATTTACACCAACGTAATACTCAACCGTCAAGTCAGTGCTTTGCAAGGCTGACTGTGTATTGGTTATATTTTTAGTATTCGCTTCCCAATACTATTCACTATCAACCCAACAGATTGCTTTTTTAGAGTAGTGTTTCATACACCGTACTACCTATTGTTTGTAATTTAGATAAAATTGCCATATTAACTGGAAAACATAGTATTCTTCAACAAATACTTTGTAACAAGCCAAAAGAAACGTACGTTCAAGTCTAGTTTGTGTACCAGGTTCAAATGAAAACGATATTATAACAACACATACATATCCAAGTGAGCACCTCTAAGTCATATCTCAAAACCTCATAATAAGCGCTAAACAATCTAGATAGTGAAACCTTCGTGAGTGAGTATGATGTCTTTAATATGAGAGTGCGAACAAGCCGAACGAGCGAAGCGAGTGAGTGAGTATGATCTCTTATGTATTATATGTAGGATTTCACCCCATTTGGACGGGACAGAATAACGTGATGATTATTTCTTCTTAGAAGGTATTGGTTAATGTGGTGAAAGTTGTGGCTGCTTAATAAGAATTTAGAGGTCCAGCATATAAGTAAAAAGTAATAAGTGGTAAGTGCAAGTACAGGTACAAGTGCAAGTATGTGAATCATGTACTTTCTTTCTTTATGATTTAGTGAACCACCATAGGGAGTGCATGAAAATAGTTTTACAATTGGATTCCTCTGATTAGCGCCAACATCATAAGAACTCACGGGTTAACTCAGGGGTTCAATCCAGGGTGAAATCTCGAGTGGTTATTATGTAATATCACCACATCCTATATGTCTGTAAAACGAACTGTCTGCAGGATTTCGTGAACTTTGGTTGCAAGAGCCGTAGAACACCTAAAAGTTATTTTAGTTAGTTATACCCTCTTGGATGTTGGTGAGTTGACTCCTTCTTGGTATTCTCCAGTAGTGGTTACCAAAGGTGGAATTTATATACAAAAGCAACGATGAGTTGGTTCGCCAATACAAACAATAATTACTATAAGAGTCAAATACTCACACCCAATAATACCATCAGGTATACTGGGACCATGGAGATAAATTAATAAATTACTGAATCATATTGTTTGGTCTAGCTCTGCATCACACACCAATCGCTTCTTTCTAAAACATCAAAGTCTTTAATCCCTTCTAGTACAATTGGGTCAAAAACCACTTTACCATCCCATTCTCTGCAGCGATTCAAAAATTAGTAACAGTCAATGTAAGAGAAACCAACAGAAAATACCAAATGCGCACACTCAACCATAACATCAAATGCAACCTGACATTACTGTGTGAATATTATTCAAAAAATGTGCAAAAATGCCCAAAATGCCTTCAAAATCGCACATTGTTTGCACATGTGAAGCCAACTACAATCCATGTACATTGTATAACGAAATCATGTGTAAAGCCATGACTTTAGTTTGGACATTGCTGGTGAATGACAAGAGTTACATTTTTGTATGGTTCATTTGAAAAGACTCAGTGATGCCTCTTGAAGAGAAGGTGAGGGCGTGTGTGAGTTAGCTCGAAGGAGCGAAGCGAGTGAGTGAGTGAGTGTGCGTGCGAGTTAAACTGAGTGAGTGAGTGTGCGAGTCTGAGATCGTGAATGAGTGTGCGAGTCTGAGATCGTGAATGAGTGTGCGAGTCTGAGATCGTGAATGAGTGTGCGAGTCTGAGATCGTGAATGAGTGTGCGAGTCTGAGATCGTGAATGAGTATGCGTGCGAGTATCTAACTACGATTGCCATATTATTGCGGTACGGTCTTTAAATTGACCGATGTACTTTTAAAACTGAAATGTATGTTTGACTATTCATGTACTATACTATTCATGTACTATACTATTCATATACTATACTATTCATACTAAGCTCATACACTGTACTATTCATACAATGTAATATTCATATACTATACTATTCATAAAATGTAATATTCATGTACTATACTATTCATATACTATACTATTTATATACATACTATTCATGTACTATACTATTCATACTAAGTTCATACACTATACTATTCATATACTATACTCTTCATAGCACTACTTCGCAGCACTATTCAAATTGTGTGTTTGGCAGTAAACTTCATTGACCACATTTGAGATATAAAAACCTGGTTAGCTCAATCGGTAGAGCATTTGACTCTTAGGAGGATATCAAAAGGTTACGGGTTCGATCCCCGTATCGGGTTTCTTTTTGTGAAATATAACCAACGATACATTAGCTACGAAACTGTGTCAGAGTATTTGTCATTTACAATTCCAAATGAATTTTTTGTTGTTTGATAGATGTTTGTTAATAATTACTTACAAAGTGATATCCAAAAACCTTTACAGTTGGCATGAAAATCCTTCAACAATACAGATTGGCTGGAGAAGGCATTTTCGCAAGTGTAGCTTTCTTGTCACTTTGTGTTGTTACGTTGTCTTGTTACGTTGTCTTGTTACTTTGTCTTCTGGCTAATCTCAAAGTGCTGCGAAATGCTCCGAAATGTAACAGCTGTTTGCATTGCTCAACAATGTTTTGTGAGTTTTACATTATTAAAGCTACAGTTTCAATTCGATTCAGCGTGAATTTAGTATGATGTTAATGTCGATTAACAACGAACGAACGAACGAACGAACGAACGAACGAACGAACGAACGAACTTGAAAACCCTCAAAAACCGAGCGAAGCGAGGTTGAGCATACAACTGAACAATCTCGCTTCGCTCGATTGATCGAAAGTATCATAGAATCGATCAATCAATCAATAAAGAAATTATAATCAGATTCCGTTCGATCGTTTTGTCATGTTCAAGCATTTGAATCATACTATTCCATTCGCTGCTCCAAAGTTTATGATGATGGGTGGTGATGCGACAAAGAAGTGCTGGGCGCGAGTAGTTCTACAAAGGAGTGCTGGGCGTGAGTAATTCTACAAAGGAGTGCTGGGAATTGTGTGAGTATTAACTACTCATAGTACTGCTTGATCATGGCCACTATCGCCCAATGTTGTATCGGTACTTCCCCAGCTATTAACTTCACCGCCATTTTAGCCACCTTGAGAATTGTCATGGGTCAAAGCAGCACTGTGATGTTGGTAATTGTTAGCGTTATAAAGTTATAGGCGTTGCCTGATGAAGAGTCATATGCTCTACCGATTGAGCTAACCATGTAGCGCATATAACTTTATAACGCTAACAGTAATTCTAATGAACTTCTGGTTACTGATCAATTTCGGTCATTTCGCTCATTTTCAGTCAAAGCCACTCACTCACGCACTCACTCTTTTTGTTCGTTCGTTCATTCGCTCGTTCGTCGTTCGTCGTTCGTTTTCTCGTTCGTCGTTCGTTCGCTCGTTTTCACGGATTGGTGCGTATCTCCAACATGACAATAGCCCCTCCAGCCAATAACCAGCCATGCATCACTTACGATGACAAACTTTTCAGAGATCTAACATCCCATGGAATTTGGTATTATCATCCACTTCTCAATTCACAGAATTTGTTTGAGCGAGTAGCGATTCGAACAAGCTGAGTGAGTTGCAAATTCTCAACCTTGCCAATCGAGCGAAGCGAGATTGTTAAGTTATATGATCAATCGAGCCGAGCGAGATTGTTCAGACTTGTTGCTCAATAGAGCCAAGCGAGATTGTTCCGTTGTTTGTTCCACCTCGCTTCGCTTGGTAATTCAGTTGTATGCTCCACCTCGCTTCGCTTGGTTATTAAGTTGTATGCTCCACCTCGCTTCGCTTGGTTATTCAGTTGTATGCTCCACCTCGCTTCGCTTGGTTATTAAGTTGTATGCTCCACCTTGCTTCGCTTGGTTATTCGAAGTTCCATAAACATCCTCGCCTCGCTTAGTTAGTTGTTATGATACTCACGTCTCTTCGCTCGGTTTTTCAGTTTTCATGAACATCCTCGCTTGGTTATTCAGTTGATATGATGAACATTGCTTCGCTCGGTTTTTGAGGGTTTTCATGAAGATACTAGCTTCGCTCGGTTATTCAGTCGTTATGTTGAGCACACTCGCTTCGCTCGGTTGTTCAATTTTCATGAACATCCTCACCTCGCTCTGTTCTTCGCTAGGTTTTTCAGTTTTCATGAACATCCTCGCCTCGCTCGGTTATTCAGTAGTTATGTTGAACACCCTCGCTTCGCTTGGTTATTCAGGGTCTTATTGAACAACCTCGCTTCGCTCGGTTCTTCAGAATTTTTATGAACAACCTCGCTTCGCTCGGTTATTCAGTCGTTATGATCAACCTCGCTTCGCTCGGTTGATCGGTTGCTCTGTCGTTATCCAAACCGTTTATTCAACAAACAAGCCATATATACAAATACAAACTCAGTCCTTCGGACCTTTGAGTTAAACATCCTACTGATTCTCTGGTCTCAACTTTCTCACCTCCTTACCAACCTTCCAGATTTCCATACCTCTAATCACCTTCAATTCTTCCTCCAACTTTTCTCTGTAGTCTGGTTGAGAGTTAAATTCCAAGGATCTCTTAGTTTCAGCACCAGTCTTAACAGAGTGGTACAAGTCTTGGAACACTGGTTTCAAGGCATCCTTAAATACTGGGTACCAATCCAAGGCACCTCTTCTGGCAGTGGTGGAACAAGCATCGTACATGTAATCCATACCGTACTTACCAATCAATGGGTATAAGGATTGGGTAGCTTCTTCCACAGTTTCATTGAAAGCTTCTGATGGGGTGTGACCATTTTCTCTTAAAACTTCGTATTGAGCCAAGAACATACCATGGATACCTCCCATCAAACAACCACGTTCACCATACAAGTCAGAGTTGACTTCTCTTTCAAATGTGGTTTGGTACACGTATCCACTACCAATAGCAACAGCCAAAGCAATAGCCTTTTCTTCAGCTTTACCACTAACATCGTTCCAAACAGCATATGAAGAGTTGATACCTCTACCTTCCTTGAATAAAGATCTGACAGTTCTACCAGAACCTTTTGGAGCAGCCAAGATGACGTCAACGTTAGCTGGGGTTTCAACATGAGTCAAATCCTTGAAAACTGGAGAGAAACCATGTGAAAAGTACAAGGTTTTACCTTCAGTGATCAAAGGTTTCAAGGTTGGCCAGGTTTCTGATTGAGCAGCATCAGACAACAAGTTCATAATGTAAGTACCCTTGTGAATAGCTTCTTCAACTTCAAACAAGTTCTCACCTGGAACCCAACCATCTTCAATGGCAGCCTTCCATGAAGCACCATTCTTTCTAACACCAATAATGACATTCATACCGTTATCTCTCAAGTTTAAACCTTGACCATAACCTTGAGAACCATAACCAATCAAGGCCAAGGTGTCATTCTTGAAGAATTCTTGTAACTTTTCTTGAGGCCAGTCACTTCTTTCGTGAACAATTTCCTCAGTACCAGCAAAGTTGATTGTTTTGATACCACGAACACCACTAGCAAAGGAGCTGTTGTATGGGGTGGTTCTGGCCAAAGCACTCATGGCTCTCTTGGAGGCGGTTTGCTTGATGGCGGCAGTGGAAGCTGCTCTAGCTATACGGAGGAGGGTTGCGTTTCTCATTGATGTTTTTTTTGATGATTTTTGTTGCGGATTGTGATGAATTTATAGTTGAATTTTCATGAGTCAGATGAATGTGGGACAAAGGGAGGGAGGGGAGTGCGAAAAAGGACCGGTTGCGGCGAACGAACGACGAGCGAACGAGCGAACAAGCGAACGAGCGAAGCGAGTGAGTGAGTGAGGGAGTGAGTGAGTCCGTGAGCTCGTGAGTTCGCTCGTTCGCTCGTTCGCTCGTTCGCTCGTTCGCTTCTTCGCTCCTTCGTGAGTGCATTTGCTTCGCTCGTTCGCTCTTTCGTGAGTTCGTTTGCTTGGCCCGCTCGCTCGCTCGCTCATTCGTGAGTGCGTTTGCATCGCTCGTTCGTTCGTGTGTGCGTGCGTGCGCGTGACTTTGTCCGTTTCTTCATACTGATCATGACGTTGACCATTAGGTGTAGATGTCAAGTGTAGTCTCATACAATATCACCATCATCACATTTACTGAAGAACGTGCGAACGAATGAAAGAACGAGCGAAGCAAACGCACTCACGAACAAGCGAACTCACGAACAAGCGAACTCACGAACAAGCGAACTCGCTTCGCTCGTTCGTTCGTTCGATCGTTCGTCCGTTCGTTCGTCCGTTCATTCGCTCCGCAATAATCTTTGAGTAACGGATAAGAATCTTTGTGCGCGAAATCCACTTATCAGTGAGCAACCGAGGTTTGTATCACCTGGTGTTTGTGGCAGTCCGTTGGACGGCAGGATAAGAAGTTCAAGATGAAGGATATAGAGTTGATACATTTTTTGGCATATTTAAGATAATCAAAGATGTTAACGTTCATTCAAATGTTTATGCAAACGCTCATACAAATATCAACGCTCATACAAAAAATTACATCAACGCTTATTCACATTTCTACAAACGCTTATTCACATCTATTGTCAACTCTCTTGTAAACCTTGTGAAACTTTACTCTTATTCCGCATTATCTGCTGACTCAAAACTAACCACGGCATTCTCCCCAGCTTTGACGTTTGTGCTGCACACAAATGCACTAGGTGCAAGAGTTGGCGAGATTGGGCAATAAGAACACATGAGCGAGAACAAATGAGCGAGAACAAACGAGCGAAGCGAGTTTGTCAGTGAGTGCGTGAATGAGTGAGTGAGAACAAACGAGCGAAGCGAGTTTGTCAGTGAGTGCATTAGTGCGTGAGTGAGTGAGTAAGAACAAACGAGCGAAGCGAGTTTGTCAGTAAGTGCATTAGTACGTGAGTGAGAACAAACGAGCGAAGCGAGTTTGTCTGTGAGTGATGAGTGAGAACAAACTCGCTTCGCTCGTTTGTCTGTGAGTGGTGAGTGAGAACAAACTCGCTTCGCTCGTTTGTCAGTTAGTGGTGAGTGAGAGCAAACTCGCTTCGCTCGTTTGTCAACTTGATTTATCAATTCAATGCTAATTTTTATGACATGATATCTCTCTGTGGGTGATGATTGGACTACTACTTATGAAAGTGAGCAAGCCAAGTGACTTAACGAACGAACGGGCGAAGCGAGTGAGTGCGTGAGTGCGTGAGTAAGAGGTTTGTTCCATTTTGTGCAGGATTCTTATAGTGCTGGTACCAGACTTCTTGAGTATATGAGAGAGAAGAGATGGGTATATATATTTTTAAACTACAACAAGTGTGCCCAAATGAAATTCATGAAACTAACCTTACTTATGTTCTCACTATGTTCTCATTTTGTTCTCATTTTGTTCTCACTTACGTCCTCACTTACGTCCTCACTTATGTACTCACTTACGTCCTCACTTACGTCCTCACTTATGTTCTCACTTACAAACTCGCTACGCTCGTTTGTAGCAATCAAATTTGTTTATCACGTAATATTTCATTTTCATCATCTAAGCTTTCTGGATCATTCGGATGAGTTTGGCTTAACGTCACAGTCGGATTGTCTTTGTCAGGTTGGACTATGGCGTAATCAGGGAAATGTGTTTGTTCGTGGGTTCCTGAACAGGTGAGTAAGTGTCAAGCACTCATAGTACTGCTTCGCAGCACTATTTTGATTGATTTTAGCTCACTTGGTGATATTTGATTAGTTGAACTTGTTGCCAATGGTTTAGCCTTTGCCGACTTTTTGGCTGCGAAAGGAATAGCCAAAGGATATGAAGAGAGATGATTTCTGCATTTATATAAACGTTGTCTCGTAACGTTGTCTAGTAACGTGACACGAGGTGTAGATAATATTACTGATGAAATGTCTAGAGTGTCATTAATCAAAAAATGAATCAAGACAACGTCTTTAACCTGGAGGACAAAATCCATTAACAATAGGAAGTTCCAGAGACGGTTCAAGTTATGAGAATAACTATATCGCTTCCCTTAACACATCTATTACATTGCTATTTGTAATGAAAAGGCATTTTTAAGTCATTTTGGGTTATGTAAAGAGTAGATGTAGTGGTGTTAACGTTGAAATCGGTTCATTCACCATGAATGGAACTAACCTTCAAAAGATAATCTGGACACAACACCATAAAATCAGAATTTTGTCTTGCCTTTGCTCTATGACCTTGGTTTGCTGTTGCGTGGAGGTATTGTAATGATAGATAGAGGTTGCCAATAAACAATTGGTCAAACGAGCGAAGCGAGTTTGTTCTCACTCACGCACGAACTCACTCACAAACTCAAATGTTCGTACTCACGAACTCACTCACTCACTCACTCACTCAAATGTTCGCACTCACGCACTCACTCACTCGAACAAAGTGAGTGAGTGAGTAGTAAAGTTTGATTCGAAAGCAATGCTTATGAAGATAATCATTTGAGTATGATTTTGACGATTGTTGATGATTTCAATACCACATCTACACTTTCAATCATGTCTATACTGATTAAAAAAATCCAAGCTCCCACCCTTGATTCCATAGTTTAAATCCAAGGGACATCTTACGTTTTAACCATTCAGAGCAGCTTAAATAAGTACAACTTTACCGCTTTTATCAAAGATGATCCTTTCTTATATAGTTGCGACATGTGCAACATGTATTACTCAATGTAGATGTGCAACACCTTTGTATTGTTAGATCAAATTGTATACCCAAGAGAATATTATTGAATTGATTCGCTGGTGTCATAGAGATTGTATGGATTAGCTATTCGTTCGTTCAGTCCATTCGTTACTCACTAACGTGCTCACTCATGCACTCTCGATCTCTCGATCTCACTCACTCTCAAACTCTATATCTCACTCACTCGCTCGCTTCGCCCGCGACGTTAGCATTGAATTGGTCAAGTTTGCACACGTAATGTCACTTTGTTACACTGTAAATCTCTCTCGTTAATTATCATAAAGTATTCCAATTCACCAATAAATCACCAAAGATAAACGTGACATGTGATCAACACGTTTGCATGACAGGATTATGGTTATTTTCACAGTCAAGGCACTATGTGAGGTAAATCATCTTTGATTAGTATTACGAGTATCATGAAAGTTATTCTTTTAACCTCAAAAGCATACAAGTTGAACTGCCAATGTCATAAAATCGAACGAGCGAACGAGCGAAGCGAGAAAGTGAGTGAGTGAGTGAGTGAGTGAGTGAGTGAGTGAGTGAGCGAGTGAGAAAATGAGTGAGAAAATGAGTGAGTGAGTGAGTAGCGAAAACGAACAAACAACGAGTGCCTGAGTGTGTAGCGAAAAGTGAGACGACGAATAGTAGCTGAATAGCGTAGTGTGAGAATTGGAGGTTTTGCGTACTTAAATGCTTGTGTATTTGCTAGTGAGTGGAGAGATTTCAGCTGGGGACACTCGACTCCAATGCTACCAAGTGATCAACCGGGACGAACATTAGTTGAGGCGGCGCTAACACGTACCAACCAAGACCAACCTCCTACTAACCAAATTCACCAACATTATCAAAAACATACAACTATAACCAATAAACTGGATTAGCGATTTAGTAAAATTAAATGTTTAATGATGATGATTTGCCTTCAAGTGATGTTGGTAACTAGGCGAGTGAGTGAGTACGAGTGAACGAGCGAAGCGAGTTTGCTCACTCACAAAGTCACACTCACCCACTCAGACTTTCGCAATCACTCAGACTCGCACTCAGACTCGCACTCACGCACTCACTCACTCGTTCGTATTTGCTGTTTGGGGGCCACGGCTACGGCGAACATGGGCCAATCGATATGTGGATTACAAATGACTCCAGCCAGCTTAGGTTAACCAGCAAAGGTTATTGGTTTAAAAAGAGTTTTGAAGAGCACATTAGTTGAAGAATTGGATTGATTCATTTCGCCATTTCAATGTTTGACGATACATTTCATATAGTTTACGTATTGTACAGACTATACCAAAATTAGTATGGTGGTATCAATAAGTTAAGTGAGTGGTTGTGAGTGTGTGAGTGCGAGCATGGGGGCGAGTCTGAGTGAGTACGAGTGTGACTTTGTGAGTGAGCAAACTCGCTTCGCTCGTTCACTCGTACTCACTCACTCGCTTCGCTCGTTTTGAAATCTTCCATTAGGATCCCTTGAGCAGTGATACGCTTAAACCAATGGGTTGAGTATATTCATTGGAAAGATGGAAAAGAGAATAAAAAAATGCATTGCTTGGACACTCACTCATTCACAACTGTCCTTCAAAATCTAGGCCCTTCAATTAAGGGACGTTAAGATTACGGAAATACACTCAACTTGGTCTAATAGAGTTCAAACTGCTTATAAGGGGAGGCTCTATTAAGGTGGAAACTATATATGAATTGGATTATGTAATTGAACATTTAACCAACATTTTTCCTGCGCATCCTCTTGGCAACCCTTGAAAGGACAAAAAGCAGCCATGTAGGGCAGTGTTATTGAACCTTCTAAGGTATATATGTGTAGTGCTCCAAAAGGGCAAATAAGAGTGTGAACAGAGTTCAGGTTGGTTAACAACATTACATCAATAAAGGGATTAATGGAGCAGTGAACGATATTTTCTGATACATTCGAAGAACATTTACATATTTGCAAAAAAATGGTTAAATTTAAAGGATATACAACTGTGAATGTTAGAGATGAAATACTGAGAAGGTTGTTAACATGAACGAGAGAACGTTTATTGTTGGAGCTGATGCTAGTGATGTTGTTATTGGTGTTCCATTCCAGAAAGCCAATGTGTGCGAACATTGAGTGTGAGAGTGCGAGTGAGTGTGAGAGTGCGAACATTTGAGTGAGTAGCGAATTCTTTGATTGAACGAGCGAAGCGATTGGTAAAGTGAATGTGAGTGAAAATTCAAGAGTAAGCAGTGTGGAATGAAGTCAGTAGTAAAGTGACGAATTTGAGACTTTCCTGAGTAATTTGTCAATCCCTCCATAAATGCTTTTATTGAATATATTCTTGGATACATCACAACTCTAGCTAAATTCTTGTCTAGTACTTGTATGTAGATTTATTGTTAGGTGTGTGGTGGATTACTACGAACGACGTATCACCTGCTCAGGAGCGAAGCGATTAAGTGTTAGAGACCTATCATTATGAACGACGTATCACCTGCTCAGGAGCGAAGCGACTGTTGAGTCAGGGACATAAAGAACAACTTATCACCTGCTGCGAAGCAGCTCAGGAGCGAAGCGACTTTTAAATGTTACGGACTTATTAATATGAACGACGTATCACCTGCTGCCGAGGAGTATGACTAAAGGTTGGTGCTCACTCGGAATTCGCACGAACGAGCGAACGTACTTGCACGAACGAGCGAACGTACTTGCACGAACGAGCGAACGTACTCGCACGAACGAGCGAACGTACTCGCACGAACGAGCGAACATACTCGCACGAACGAGCGAACGCACTCACTCACTCGTACTCACTCACTCGCATTCTCTGACTCTCTCACGCACACACTCTCTCACGCACTCATGCACTCTCTGAATCTCTCTCTAATGCACTCTCCGACTCACTCTCTAATGCACTCTCCGACTCTCTCTCTAATGCACTCTCCGACTCTCTCTCTAATGCACTCTCCGACTCTCTCTCTAATGCACTCTCCGACTCTCTCACTCTCTCACTCACGCACTCACGCACTCACGTACTCACTCGCTTCGCTCGTTCGTTCGCTCGTTCGTTCGCTCGTTCGTTCGCTCGTTCGTTCGCTCGTTCGTTCGCTCGTTCGTTCGCTCGTTCGTTCGCTCGTTCGCTCGTTCGTTCGCTCGTGTATAAATCTCCTAGTTTAGAAAGATCAACCATATTCATAGTTTCGTTTGTTCTCTAACAATACGCACGGAGACAATCCCCCTCTAAAGACCCGTGCCGCAATAATAGACCATACCATACGATCTGGGCGAAAAAAAAGCCAACAATAACTGCAAATGCATCGATTGTTACATTGTTTGATGGACTGAATTGTTCACAACAACCATTCATAAAGTGCACAAATAGAGATGTTGGAGAGAAAGAAAAGTTGGGTTGTATATGACGAGTAGCATGCTGATAACTAGTAGCAATGTGTATGATGATGGTACCGGTATAAATGTATACGATAACGAGTAGCAATTTATACGATGATGATACCTGTATATGAAACCACCAATTAATACGATGACGGTACCAGTAGAAACCACCAATTAATACGATGACAAGTTGCATTCTATTGGATTTTCTAAATACGATGTCACGTTGACTGTAACGTTTCCTGTTCTTTGCTGTGCATTAACTTGCATGAGTATACTTGACATTCTGCTGCTCGTAAACCATAATGTGGATATTCTGCTCGTATAATTTGTACATTCTGCTCGTAAGCACTTGTGTGATGTCCGGGTATCTTGTTAACTCCGGAACTGAGAGAGTAGGAGTTATTGATATGGTGTTGGTGTGTAGTTTGTTCAACTGGTTTTACTGTTGTAGTGTTCACTAATCTGATGATTTTGATGTAGGGTAATGGATGGGTAATGGATGGGTAATGGATGGGTAATGGATGCACGATAATAGTAATGGATGCACGGTAATGGTAATGGATGCACGGTAATGGTAATGGATGTACGGTAATGGTAATAGATGTACGGTAATGGATCGGTAACGAATGCACGGTAATGCTATTAATGCACGTTAATGCCAACGATATACGATACCATGATAATATAAATTGCTTCTACGTAATTCTAGACTCCTCTTTGACATACAAACGGCAATCTCAACAAACTCCTACAAACACGCTCGTTTGTTAACTGGATCGATTCTACATCTCATGTCCATCTCCGAACCAACTTTAAAACTACACCAATTGTACATTCAACCAACTTGGTAACAATGTACCCAATATCACAAATCTCAATATGCATTCACTCAATATGCATTTATCCTCACTGTCGCTTCGCTCGATTCTCACTCTCACTTTGCTCGATTCTCACTCTCACTTCGCTCGTTTCTCACTCTCACTTTGCTCGATTCTCACTCTCACTATCTTTTCGCTTCTTTCTGCTTTGAGTCTTACTCACTCACTCACAAACGAGCGAAGCGAGTTTGTTCGCTTGTTCGTTTGTTCGTCTTCTGCTACTCACTCACTCACTCACTTGGCTTGTTCGTTTGTTCGCTTTCTGCTACTCACTCACTCACAAACTCGCTTCGCTCGTTTGTTCGCTTGTTCGTTTGTCATTGGAGCCGAGTTGACGACAAGAAATCCTTATACTTGGAAGACTTTTTCGATACTTGGCACATTTATCTATTCCCTTTGGTATTTTTAGCATACAATAATGCTGCTTCTGCTTCTTCCCAGCCAACATTTACAACATGGATGAAAATTACATTAAAAAAACCTTCAAGTCAACTGATGACAAAGAGTCAACTGGTTAACAGCCACGAAGCAGCAGTTTATTCGTTCTGTCAAATCGCATCGCAACAGTTGTACACATTTGTAAGTCGCTTTGCTCTTATGCTGCAAAGCAGCAGTTTATACGTTGTGTCAAGTTGCTTCGCAGCAGCTGTACATTTTTGTAAGTCGCTTTGCTCTTATGCTGCAAAGCAGTAGTTTATACGTTGTGTCAAGTCGCTTCGCAGCAGTTGTACACATTTGTAAGTCGCTTCGCAGCAGTTGTACACATTTGTAAGTCGCTTCGCTCCTGTGCTGCTTCGCAGCAGTTTATTCATTCTGTCAAGTCGCTTCGCTCCTGTGCTGCTTCGCAGCAGTTTATACGTTCTGTCAAGTCGCTTTGCTCCTGTCACTCAGAAACCTTAACATTCATTATTCATACGCTACGCTAACATCTCTGAAGAAACCAAAATACTTTCATCTATTTTGCAGCTACTTTTCAGAAAAGTCACCCTCATAAATTCAGTTCATAACCTCCACTGAAATGTCAAGTTATTGGTTGAGTAATTCTATAAAGAAATTACGAGCGAAGCGAGTGAGTGAGTGAGTGAGCGAGTGAGTGAGATTGTGAGTGAGTGAGATTGTGAGATTGTGAGTAACCCACCAAACATATTCGCTTCGCTCATTTTTGAGTGAATGAGTGAATGAGTAACCCACCAAACGAGTGAAGCGAATATCGACGTCATAAGATATCACAGACTGTCATGATATTACAGAAAATATTACATACTGATACTCAAGACTGTTAATATCACTGAAACATATCACATGTTGTAATCTTGTTCGTTTGTTCGGTTTCTGCTACTCACTCACAAACGAGCGAAGCGAGTTTGTTCGCTTGTTCCTTTGTTCGTCTTCTGCTACTCACTCACTCACTCACTCACTAACTCACTAACTCGCTTCGCTCGTTTGTTCGCTTGTTCGTTTGTTCGCTTTCTGCTACTCACTCACTCACTCACTAAAGTAGGGCATCTGACTCCTACCCCCGCGGTATATATATTAGGCTCCCCCCTATAGATAGTAATCAAGGTTTACGTTAATCGTATTGTATCTGACTCATTGAGCTAAATTCACTTAAGCGCTACTAGTCCGACACGTTCACAAAGTCTACCGAACCAGCTTATCTACAACATCGTAACAGAAGCCTACTTATCCTAAGTCGGCCTCCCCCTACTCAACCTATTAAAGCTTTTGATCCGTTGACCCTAACCAGGTAAGCGCCTATATATAATAATATACCGCTAACACAAAC
>JAKUAJ010000018.1:136207-173199 GCA_030562865.1 Kodamaea lidongshanica (nom. inval.) | reverse complement strand
GTTCGTTCGTTCGTTCGTTCGTTCGTTCGTTCGTTCGTTCGTTCGTTCGTTCGTTCGTTCGTTCGTTCGTTCGCTCGTTCGTTCGCTCGCTCGTTCGTGAGTAAATGTGTAGGACTGACTGACTGAGTAATGTGTGAGTTTGAGCGAGTGTGAGGAGTTTTCAGTTTTGACCCATTCATATAAGTTAGATGACTGTAGCTTTACTGCTCTTATTAGAGATAATTATAGATCTTATATACCCACAAGAGTAAATGTGGTGTCACAGATATGTGTGGACTCAATGTCGATTTGTAACCTCGTATTGTAGTATCAAGTTGCATGCCAGTACAATCAAACGAATGAGCGAGTGAGTGAGTAAGTGAGTGAGCAATGAATGAGCAATTATGAGCATAGCGAAATATATGAAGCAAAGTAAATGAGCTGATTTTTGAGTTACATTACACATAACCTCTAGGTTATCACCTACACCTTTATCATTCTCATAATTCGATATCTTAAAGTATGTCACTGGCATTTGGAGGTATCTGAATATGGTTATCTGGTGATTACTTTCATATACATTTTATTATATGTTATGGTGAACAGGTGATACATTCACTGGCGCTCTCTCGCTCTGTTATCAAAAACGTTCAGTCAAGTCAGTCAGACTCACTCACTCACTCACTCGTTCAGCCAACTTTAATCAAGTTGGCGTATGGCGCACTACAAAAGATATCTCGATGTAACAATAGGAGGGTGTAAAAGTGGTGAATTCATAAAGATTATACAAGTTGGTTGTATCGATAAAGGATAAAGTCGGTCGTATCAAGTGTCACCTCTTGTTTGTACACTCACTCGCTTGCGGTTTTTTTAATCCTTATCACCTTGAAAGACATGTACATACGAATATATTGTAACCTTCTTTGATAGGATCCTTAACTTGTGATTTTCAATCCTAGATCAATACCTACTATCATCCTTTCCACAGGCAACTCATCCGTATCTTCAATTATCCGACAGATTGCCACATTCCTTCAAGAGGGGTTCGAATACCTCCAGATCTAGAGTTGCCGTAACTCCAGCCGTTGACTTCTTCTTCCCAATAGTTTTTGTCATTTTCCGTGCAACGGCCACCAGATGTTACTGTGCAACGGCCACCAGATGTTACTATGCAACCATGGGTTCCTACATATAACGTCGTTTTTCCTACATACACCATCCAAGTCTTGCAACCGTATCGGCCAATGCATTACCAAGGTACCCCAACTTGAAGATGCAAAATCACTAAGATTCGCCAACAACATAACCAGCAACATAACCACAACATAACCAGCAACATAACCAGCAACATAACTACTAAAAATTCATTGCAAATTAACCCTACAATCACTTAAACTCACTTGAACTCACTTGAACTCACTTGAACTCACTTGAACTCACTTGAGATTCACACGAGATAAACTCTAGGATACTACAATACGTCGATCAAATAGACTAGAAATGAACTTTAACCATGACGGGCCTTAACACCAGACACCTCGCGGCTGTAACAGTGCGTAAAGATGTAATTGGAGCTGGTCTTAGAAGCGAGGTTGACGAGTGACATTACAAGTTTAGCGATTACAAGTTATCCGTACTACGCTTTCTTCTTGACAAGTTGAACATTCTGGGCTTGCTGATTGGCTCCGTTTCTCAAGGCTGAGTGAAAGAGTAGGAAGACAAACAAATTCAGTTGTTTCGCTGAGTGAGTATTGGTTGGTTAGATCTATAGACTTGTTAGTATAGTTATGAATATAGTTATGACCTTGTACTCTGCTGGGGTATAGTATAGGGCATCTAGCGACTCGACATTGACGACAAGGACGATAAGGACCAAGTTAATGAACTTTCTTGTGGTCATGGAATGAGGTCTGAAGTTCTTTGCGATATCTTACGACGTTTGACGATATTAAAAAGGAGGTGAGCTAACGAGCGAAGCGAGTGAGTGAGTGAGTGAGTGAGTGAGTGAGTTTATTTTAGGGGTTTGATCTACTATGAGTGCTTGATACGAACAAACGAACGAACGAACGAACTCAAAAACGAGCGAACGAGCGAACGAGCGAACTAACTATCTGGCGCACACACTCACTCTAATGTTCGCACACACTCACGACCTCACTCACACACGCACTCACGAACTCACTCACACACGCACTCACGAACTCACTCACACACGCACTCACGAACTCACTCACGAACTCGCTTCGCTCGTTCGTTACTACATGTTCTTGACTTTGTTTGGTCAACTTGTAACTTCATGATGCAAGGATTAGTAGTGTAGTTACATTGTGTAAAATTAACTCTGTTTTCTGCATATTAATTGGAACAAACATCTAAAGACCCGTATGAAAATTGGTGCGAAGGTGTATCATAAATAGTATAGTCAAATCTTATTATTGGTAGTACACTACATGAATAGTGTGGATAGTGTGAATACTATGTGAATACTATATGAATACTATGTGAATACTATGTGAATACTATATGAATATTATTCGTACACCTACGGAAAATATCACATTGGCCTGGAAATCGTGTTTTGATAGCGCGCTACAACAGTAATAGAACGTATAAGCTGCTGTAAAAAGTAAGTACATTGGTCAATTTAAAGACCCGTACTGCGATAACATGGAAATCGTAGTCCGATACTCGCACACATACTCACTAACTCGCACTCGCACTCCCCCACTCACCCAACCAATCCAACCATGCTTTTTTGGTAAATCCAGCCCCAGTTAGTCACTTGGTAACACCACAACCCATGACTATGATATTACAATAATGAATATAACTCTGTTGATGTGAAAACCTCAATAGCATGGCTTTTATTAGAGGGTTAAGCATAATTGAATACATAATTGAATACGTCTATATAAACAGCTACGAAGCAGCAGTACAAGTTATTCGAGCAAACTCGCAGTTATTTTCGCTACTCACTCACTCACACGCACACTCAGTCAGTCAGTCAGTCAGTCACACTCACACTCACACTCACTCACACTCACTCTCACACTCACTCTCACACTCACTCTCACACCTCATTCCTGTCGCACACACGTTTCCTCTTCTCCATGTTGAGTAGTGTAGTGAAAAGTAATCATATCAATCAGTACTCAGCGTGTACCTTTAATCATTTTGTATTGAGTTTGAGATTTCACTACTCTTGCCCATCTCTAAACTCGGCACTTGAATAATGGTATTGTATCAGAAATTGCTTAGTACTATTACCATGAACATGCAACATTCCATTTTTTATTAACGAATAGGTTTATCCTACATGGTTATAATATACGAACGAGCGAACGAACGAGCGAAGCGAGTGAGTGCGTGAGTGAGTACGTGAGTGCGTGAGTGAGTGCGTGAGTGAGTGCGTGAATTCGTTCGTTCGTTCGTTCGTTCATTCATTCGTTCGTGAGTAGCAAATACTCCATACGAGCAAACGAGTAGCACTTGTACGAACCAGTACTCCTTGGCGGTCTAATCAAGAGTACAATAAGGAGAAACTACTAAACAAAGAAAGTCAAAGACACCAATTGACAACATGTCGTTTTGCAAAAAAATTCGCTACTCACTCAGTTTGTTCAATAGAGTTGGCACTTATTCACGCACCCACGCACCCACACGTACTCACGCACTTACTCAGCACTATTCATAGAATGTTCATACACTATGCTATACATAATAAGTTTATAGTACTATTCGCTATTCACTTTGATGGATAGTTTATGAAAAGTATTATACACATTTCAAATGGCCAACTCCGCTCATAATAGTAAGTTTGCTGTGATTAACGATCAGATGGAAACATTACGAGCGATACAAATATCACGAGCGACGCAAACAATACGAGACTTTATTAATGCAATCAATTCAAGTTCGCCACTCACGAATGCACGAGCGCACGAACTCACGAACTCACCCACGCACACACCCACTCACCCACTCACCCACTCACACACACCCACTTACTCACACTCACCCACTCACCCACTCACCCACTCGTTGTTACCTTGTTGATCTCTGTTTCTGGTAATTTCAAGATTCTATATACAAGCGTAAAGACATATACACGGGGTTAACCAATTATCATCTACACAATATAGTCACTTCCTGACAGCTGATTCAAAAGTATTATAATAAGAGCCACCTAATTTAATAGTTAGCTTCACCCCCATCAACCTAATACTCTGTCAATGTCGCTTGCACTTAACCAGGCGGCGCCTAACGCTATCAGAATGAATAGTCATCATATGATAGAAAGTGCCGCTATCCATAGTGAGTAGTACTGCGAGTGAGTGAGTGAGTGAGTGAGTGCGAGCATTTGAGTGAATGAGCGAGTGAGTGCGAACATTTGACTGAGTGAGTGAGTGAGTGCGAACATTTGAGTGAATGAGCTGTGTGTGCGCTGTGTGTGTGAGCTATGCGAATACCGAATCTACTTGATTCAAGATGATTTCTCAAGTCAGTTCGCTACTCCCAATACACTTGCAAGTTTACTGGAACAAACTCATCACATATTCATAAACTAGAAAACCCCTTATTTGCTTTCTGAAACTCACCATTTGCTTTTGCTCATGGAACAAACTAATCACAAACCAATCACACACATCACTCGCTTCGCTCGTTCTTCACTCGCTTCGCTCGTTCTTCACTCGCTTCGCTCGCTCTTTGTATCTACACTCTCATAACATGTATTTTATTTCAAATCTTAAGGATAACTGCGTGGATGCTAAACATAATATATGAGCAAAGTACCAATAGTGCACTATAGTATAAGGTGACACATTCTGGTGGGAACAAATGGCAAATTCAAGAGCAATGCTAGTGATCTATCAACTTGGACTCACTCATAACGTCACCCATCACCTAAGTCGCAACGCTCATAAGTCGTCACACAACTAAATTCACCACCTTACTCGCTTCGCTCGTAAGGTGGCTCGTTATCTTCCAATACTAAACAACAACGAATTATTCCCACCAGCCTCAGCCTTACCAGTAGGCAAGTACGAAACATTAGGAGAGCCCGCCAAAGTAGCAGCAATCTCCTTGGAAGCCTCCAAACGTCTAATCATCAATAAACCATCCCCAGCTTTAGCCAAAGCCTTGGAGACAGTTTCGGCAGACTCAGCTTCACCTTCAGCTCTAATCACACTAGCCTTACGCTCTTGTTCAGCCTTTTCAACCAAGAATTTGGCTCTTTCGGCATCTTGTTGAGCAATTTGCTTTTGCTCAACAGCTTTGGTGAACTCATGACCAAAGGTCATGTGCGTGATTGAAACGTCTTCCAATCTGATGTTAAACTCGTTAGCTCTTCTCAGGAGTTCCAGTCTGATTTTAGCGGAAACCAACTCTCTTTGAGTGATCAATTCAGCAGCATCGAATTGGGCAACAGTGGATTTCAAGATTTCATTACCAATGGCTGGTAAGACTCTGTCATCGTAATCCAAGCCCAAGCTTTGGTAGATGGTTGGTAAGTTCATAACCTCTGGTCTGTGTAAGACTCTCAAGGTGAGAGATACGTTTTGCAAGTCCTTGGAACCAGTTGTAGTGGTGATGGTTTTAGGTTTGGTTCTGATGTCAAACACGATTGCTTTCTGTAACCAAGGTACTAAAAAGTGAGTACCTTCGCCAATTACATCTTTCTTCACACCGCTCAATCTATCGAAGATGACTGCTCTTTGGCCACCTTCGACATCGTAGAGGGCCAGTTGGCCTAATGTGATGGCGATACCTGCTGGGATGGCAATACGTCCGATGATTTCTGCGATTCTTCCTGACATGATGATGGTGAATGAGCGCACAAACGAGCGCACACGAAAGAGCACACGAACGAGCGGAGCGAGAGAGTGTCGCGAGTGAGTGTGGCGAGAGTGTCGCAAAAAGTAGGTAACTACGCGAGAGAGCGAGAGAGTGCCGCGGGAGTGTCGCAAAAAGTAGGTAACTACGCGAGAGAGTGTCGCAAAAAGTAGATGACTACGCGAGAGAGTGTAGCGAGAGTGTCGCAAAAAGTAGATGACTACGCGAGAGAGTGCCGCGGGAGTGTCGCAAAAAGTAGGTAACTACGCGAGAGAGTGTCGCAAACAGTACATGCAAACTAATTATAGTGGCAAACAAAATAGGTGTAAAGCATAGCTAATAAACTGCTCACCAGCGCTACCAAACAAGCTAACAGCGCTACCAAACAAGGGATTACCAATCAAATCCTCAAGACTATCAATCCTCAATAATAGTACTAGTTATCCATAACACCACCAATCGTAAATATCACCACCAATTCACAATATCACCACCAATCGTCAATATCACCACCAATCGTCAATGTCACCACCAATTCACAATGCCTGCAATAAACAACTCACACACTAACAAACTAACAAACTCGCTTCGCTCGTTTGCTCGTTTGTCTATGAGTATGCGTAAACCTGCAAATGTATTAGTTGCCCATGCATATACGAATGTTCCCCACATTCCACTACGACTTTATACACAATATTTTCTGATACCATCATCCATTTCATCTGGCACTATACAATATACGCTTGCTCGTGTTGTAACCTTCAGCCAGTTGTTTAGTTTGTGTAACATACACAAAGCACTGTATACTGCGGTGTAACTGTTGAGACACAGACGATTTCCCTTTGATTGTGACACATATCTGGGTAGTACTGGCTCGTGTAAGGTCTGTCTTTGAGGTGTTCCCTTAGAGGTGTTCCTTTAGGGTTGCTCCTTTAGAGTTGCTCCTTTAGGTTGCTCCCTTAAGTTGCTCAATCAAGTTGCCCCTTTAAGTTTCCCCTTACGAGTTCCCCCTTTAGAGTTCCCCCCATAGTTCCCCTTCAATCCTTTAGAGCAACTCCATTAATATTACTCCCTTAAAGTAACTTGCTGCCCATTCCCATTTCGTCCAAGAATTATCTCACCCCCTTATTTTTCTCGTAGTCACACATTCCCCTAAACTATAAAAGCCCACCGAAATCCGCACGATTTTTTACTCAGCATCCACTCTTGGGACAGCTTCATGTACTCCTGGAGGACTAAATGACGCTGTCCCAGCTGATGCTGGGATCCTTTAAAGAACCTTGGGTATCTTTAGAGTATGGATTTTTTCTTGGATTATCAAGACTCCTGTGTTCAGTCCCATAGCTATAATTTTTAGCACGGGATTCTCTTCCCTCGTCATGAGGGAATTGTCTTCCCTCGTCATGAGGGAATTGTCTTCCCTCGCCATGAGGGAATTGTCTTCCCTCGTACGAGGGAATGTCCTCAGTCCCATAGCTATAATTTTTGCTGGGGACTGTCTTCTCTCGTACGAGGGAGTTGTCTTCTCTCGTACGAGGGAGTTGTCTTCTCTCGTACGAGGGAGTTGTCTTCTCTCGTACGAGGGAATGTCCTCAGTCCCCTAGCTATAATTTTTAGCTGGGGACTGTCTTCCCTCGCCATGAGGGAGTTGTCTTCTCTCGTACGAGGGAATGTCCTCAGTCCCATAGCTATAATTTTTAGCTGGGGATTGTCTTCCCTCGCCATGAGGGAATTGTCTTCCCTCGCAATGAGGGAATTGTCTTCCCTCGCAATGAGGGAATTGTCTTCCCTCGCAATGAGGGAATTGTCTTCCCTCGTATGAGGGAAGAACTGTCTTCCCCTGTGGGAGTCAGGTTCCCCTCTGGGGGAACACACAGGTTTCCATACTTTTTCTTAATCCCATCCTGGGACAGCTTCATGTACTCCTGGAGGACTAGATGACGCTGTCCCAGCTGATGCTGGGATCCTTTAAAGAACTCCTCCTTTTGGTGTCTTTAGAGTTTGGAATTTGCCTTGAATTATCAAGCCGGCTGCTTGCTTTTCCTTGCTACCCAGAAGTAGCAAGGAAGCTTTTCCTTGTACTAACTGCAGTTATACAAGGGCTCAACCAATTCGGCGCCAAAGTCGCCGGATTGGTTACTCGTGAACTTAGCTAAGAGTTAGCTATTTTTGCATATCCTTTATTCTCGCTTTATAAAGCGAGTGAAGGGGCGACCGATTCAGCGCCAAAGGCGTTTGGATTGGTAGACACTAATCATGGCAGAAGCTTTGATAAGTGGTTCTTGCTTTATCATTTTCGACAGTGGTAAAGTGGTATAAGGCCTACACGCTGCAATACACGCTGCAATAAACGCTGCAATTCAGACGTTAGGTTTGCAGTATTTCCATGAATCGATGGGTGTATATTTTATAAATGCTTGTTGAGATATTGTAGAAAACGAGCGAAAGAACGGACGAAAGAGCGAAGCGAGTGAGTGAGTGAGTGAGTGAGTAGCGAACTTTTGAGGTTTATATGAATAGTATAGTATATGAATAGTATAGTATATGAATAGTGCAATGTATGGATAGTATAGGTTTAGTAAAAATCTATAGGTGCTTTCAATTGAAAGTGACAACGAGCAGCAAACGAAACGAACGAGCGAAGTGAGAAGTGAGAAGTGAGTATCAAACACTCATAGTACTGGTACGCAGCACTATTAAGCTGGTTTCGCTATAGTGTATGTACTGAGAGACAAGTTGAAACCCACAGCGAATGTTAACAATATGAATTGCAATTAATTACCATTGGATAGTACCATCGAGTCACTTGATTGATCTCAAGTCACGAAATGATACTATATTGTCCTGGTTGTCATACAAACGAAGACTGAGCGAACGAAGAACGAGCGAACGAAGAACGAGCGAACGAAGAACGAGCGAACGAAGAGCGAACGAAGAGCGAAAGAAGAACGAGCGAAGCGAGTGATGAGTAAAGTGTGATATGAGTGATGAAAAGTGTGATATGAGTAATGAAAAGTGTGATATGAGTGATAAAGTATGTGATGAGTAAATTATGTAACGATTAAATCATTACAGTCCTTACCATCTGTGGTATGGCCTCTGATTAGTCTTCTCGATAAATGCCAAAAATTTATAGTAATACTGATAACTTGTATACTCGTAGAATTAACGAACGAATGAGCGAAGCGAGTGAGTTAGTGAGTGAGTGCATGAGTGAGTGAGTGAGTGAGAACGAACAAAGTGCGTGAGTGCGTGAGTGTGTGAGTGAGTGCATGAGTGAGTGAGTGAGTGAGTGAGTGATTCGGAGAAACAAACGCGATTACTTTAAGTTCACGAGCAAAGCATTTGTTTGTTCGTTCGTACTCATTCACTTTGGTCTTTGCTCGTTCACACTCACTCTCACACTCACTCTCACTCTCACTCTCACTCTCACTCTCACTCTCGCTCTCACTCTCACTCTCACTCTCACTCTCACTCTCACTCTCACTCTCACTCTCACTCTCACTCTCACTCTCACTCTCACTCTCGCTCTCGCTCTCACTCTCACTCTCACTCTCACTCTCACACTCACTCTCACTCTCACACTCACTCACCCATCAAATTATTTGATTCTGGCCGACACAATAGTGCTAACAAATGGTTGAGTTGTGTGAACGAAAGAACGAGCGAAGCGGTGCGTGAGTGACTGAGTGAGTGACTGTCTGGATGATGTAGATTACGTAACTGAATACTCTGCACTTTATGTGCACATAATTGCATGGGGTGAGTAGCGTTTGATACAATCAGTGACTGACCATGTCATTAGTCCAGACACTCAAGATGGGGTTGGTTCTGAACTCGCACGCACGCACTCGCACTCGCTCACACACTTGTACACTCATGCACTCGCACTCGCGATCGATCGAACGAACGCATTCACGAACTCACTCACTTGCTTCGCTCATTCGTTCGTTAGTGAGTTCATGATTTTTCAGTTTGTCAGTTCGTGAGAAGCGAATTCCTCAAATCAAAGAATAAATGTTATGATTGGCAGATATTAACTTTAATGTCTAGTACAAACTGATGTTTATTGGTCGAGTTAGACCTCTTTATATATCTACTATGTATGGTTTGTAACCTATATAGTTGTTTCAAGTGGCCATTGTTGTAGCTCGTCTAATAACCTTAAACCTAGTTGTTGTGGTCCGAGAGTTGAGCGAAGTATGCTCAACCTAACAATAAATAGTTACTCGCATGAGGTTATATATTATTATTCAACTCATACTCCATACACACATTTTCACACTCAACCGATTGTTCTTAGTAAAGAGAAACCATAGTGTGGTTCTCCATAGTGAACAATTTGTCAAGTGTGCTTACCGAATAGTGCTGCGAACAAACGAATAGTGCTGCGAACAAACGAATAGTGCTGCGAAGCAGTACTATGAGTGCTAGATACTCACGAACGAACGAATAGTGCTGCGAAGCAGTACTATGAGTAATAGATACTCACGAACGAACAAACGAATTGTGCTGCGAAGCAGCACTATTAGTGCTAGATACTCACGAACGAACGAAGCAGTTCTATGAGTGCTAGATACTCACGAACGAACGAATAGTGCTGCGAAGCAGTACTATGAGTAATAGATACTCACGAACGAACGAACGAATAGTGCTGCTTCGCAGCACTATTAGTGCTAGATACTCACGAACGAACGAAGCAGTTCTATGAGTGCTAGATACTCTCGAACGAACGAAATCAAATGTTCGTACTAACTCACTCAAATGTTCGCACTCACTTACTCACAATGTTATATAATGGCAGGTGCCTGCATTGGATGCAGGCTATCAGGGCTCCGTAGAGTGCTAAGTTGTGTCAGATGATGCAAGGTAATGCTACTGTTCGGAGAATTCCATTAGTAATAGTACTAGGGTTGCAATTAGAAGGAGTAAGTTGTTATGGCATTACCTGTTAAGGGAGTTTCTCTATTAGTAGTTGGGAAAGACTATATAAGATAGTAGTATTCCCAATTGAAGGAGCAGCTGTGTTTAGTACAGTGAATACGAATAGAGTGATTCGTGGGTGTTGTTATAATAAGTGTAAGCTTAGATGAACAGATAAGTAAGTATATGATGTATTCTACATAGAGAATACAAAGATCCGGGATATAATAGCCCAACTAGGAGGTCTGGGCGTATTATATAACACACAAACGAACGAACGAACGAACGAACGAGCGAAGCGAGTGAGTGAGTGAGTGAGTGAGTGAGTGAGTGAGTGAGTGAGTGAGTGAGTGAGGGAGTGCGTGAGTGAGTCTGAACAGCGAGTGCGACTGGACAGTGAGTGAGTGAGTCTGAACAAAGTGAGTGCGACCTAACAGTGAGTGAGTGAGTCTGAACAGAGAGTGAGTGAGTGCGTCTGAACAGCGAGTGCGTCGGAACATTGAGTGCGACTGGACAGTGACTGTGTCTGCACAGTGAGTGCGTCTAAACAGTGAGTGCGTGAGTGAGTGAGTAGCGAAAATGACTGAGGGACTCTGAGCAGTGACTGCGCGAGTGAGTGAGAGGTCGAAGCCTTGGGTTTCCATATCTGATTCCATAAAGCAGTGATGGTTTTTCAACCTGAGTTTACATACTCTTAGGGATGCTTGGAGGCAAAGACGATTGGTGTTTTCAGCAAAACCACAATCAAGGTTAAAGAATTGATCATGGAAAGCTGTGGATACAGTGAATAAATCGATAGATGATATGGAACAAGCTGAACGTGATATAGAACATATAGAACATATAGAACATATAGAACATGATATAGAGCACGATACAGAACATGATAAATATAGATATCAGTCTCTTAGTCTATCTCTTATAACTCACCCAAATTATTCCCATATGATATATATCACACTTTGGCATGTATATTTCCAATAACGTAAGCAGTCCTACCAAAGTTATATAATCAAACTAGTACAATTTCACAGTTTCTTTACCAAATTGTGTACTAATACTCTGAATTCAAAAAAACATTCATATCATCAAAGAGATTCGTTCGCTTCACTCGTTCCTCCACTCTGACGTTGTCCCTCACATTGCCCTCACATTGTCCCTTACTCAATATTCTCGCAACCACAATTATTTGCCACCCCCTTTGATATAAATACCCCGATATCCTCCCTTTTTTCTGTGGCTGTCCGCCTGTGACTGTCCGACTGTGACTGTCCATTTGGAGCTGTCCCAGAGACGTTAAAGCCCCATTGGATATCTTTAGAGGTTAGTTTCATTATCAAGATTACTGGCTTCCTAAAATGTAGCAGAGACTTGACACAATTGATAAATTGGCTCATTCCTTTGGTTATTTCGTTCGTTGGTTCGCTCGTGATGTCAAAGTGATCCCTTAAAAAGTGCTCCCAAACAGAGTGGTTCCTTAACAAGTACCACTCACAAAGTGCTCTCACACAGTGTACCACACAGAGTACCACACAGAGTACCACACAGTGTACCACACAGTGTACCACACAGTGTACCTCATAGAGTACCTCACAGAGTACTCACTCACTCGCTTACCACACAGTGTACCTCATAGAGCACCTCACAGAGTACTCACTCACTCACTCACTCGCTTCGCTCGTTCGCTCGTTCGTTCGTTCGTGTTCGTAATACATTTATTCCCTAAAAACCTGCAAAGAATTATCCTAATCTAAGCTCAGCTTGACGAAAACACCACCATAAGAATCAGTAAATCACCTAATCAATTATCAATAAAATAAACCAAAGACCAGGCTGCACCCGCAGCAACCGAGCCTGTAGCCACCATTTGACCGCCCTCAAAGATCTTCTTAGCTCTCGGACAGTCGTCTCCCAATGAAACCGAGGTTTTGACGTAACCAAAGATAAAGAGAGTGATCAACATGACCAACACCGATATGATCAAACCCGTTTGTACTACTGTGGTGAAAAAGTATGGAACCAAAGGCACGAAGCCACCGAGGAAATAGGCCAAGCCAATGGTGAGAGCCGAGGTGAACTCCCTACCTTCTGCTGGTTCTTCCAAGCCCCTACCGAAGCGAATGACAAAGTCAATCAAGTTTTTGGGCTGCGAGTCCAAGTCCTTAAGGAAGGAAGCTATGGTGGATTCCGAAGCACCCAACTCGTACATGATTTCGGCAGCGTCTTGGTTAACCAATTCTGGTTTCCTAAAGAACTGTAACTTTTCCTTTTTCACCTGTGATGTAAAGTATTCTGATTCCGATCTTGCTGCCAAATATCCACCCAACCCCATGGAAATGGCCCCACTCACTAACTCCGCCATTCCACCGGTGATAACCAATCGGGAGTCCCCAAGTGATGATAATCCGGCAGTCAAGGCAAATGGTACCGTTAACCCGTCAGAAAGCCCGATGATTATGTCGGACATGACTCTTGGGTCGAATTTTTGGAAAAACCCGGATTTCTCTTCGTCATCATCCTCGCTTTTTGCTGCCAATATGGCTTCCTCGTGGCCAAGTTGGTCACCTCTTTGAGATTCAGAGCTGTTGGTGTGTGTGGCTCCGTATGGCGATTGGTTGTTGTCAAGCAATTGCTCGGCCCGTGCCAACTCCTCGTCAGACTCTGATCTATATGAGCTGAGTGCTTTGCTGATGGCGGTTTTTATGGCTACAAGTGACATGTATTTTAATGTGTTTTGTTTGCGTATTTGTATTTTGGGGTGTATGCAGGGTGGATGGGTGATTACTATGAGAGGGATTTGATTGGACGAGCGACTCACGAGCGAAGCGAGTGAGTGAGGAGCGAATTTTTTGACAGAACGAGCGACCGAACGAACGAGCATAGCGAGTGAGTGAGTAGCGAATTCTTTGATCGACCAGTGCCGTAGCGATTTCTTGACCAACGAGTGCCGTAGCGATTTCTTGATCAACCAGTGCCGTAGCGAATACTTGATCGATCAACGAGTGAGTGAATGCTTACTTTGACTTGTCAAGTCAATATTGATATTATTGAATGTGTTTACGACTTAGGCTAGCGTTATGTTTGTATAACAATGTCTTGATGGATTGTAGGTTGTTACGTGTTATGGGTTGGTTTGAGGGACGTGGTGAAATCGCTGCGTGGGAAATCACCAGCGTAAGCAATTTGACAAACACCGCGAGGTTCATTCAAACGTAGCATCTAGACAATAGCTTAGTAAATACTCTTAACCAGAAGGTGAAGCACATGCAAGCCGTTCCTCGAGCGTAGCTAGTGATTGAATTCTCAAGAATGCTGGGGCTGCACGTTTGTTGTTGACTGGGGGGTCTGGTGATACATCTTGTTTAATGACTTTTTGGGTGGGCGGTTAGATCGGTTGTGATTTGGTAGTACCCTCAGATACCTCACTATTGTTATTTGGTAGCGCCAGTCAGTTGTTCCCTTTGGTCGCTTGGTAGCGCCATTATACTTTATCCGGCACACTTGGTGGCGCCCTTGGTAGCGCCACTCAATTGTAATTTTGGTTTTTTGGTACCTCCCTTCTTTCATATCATTATCTATGCTTGTGGTATTTATAAGTGTAACTATCAGCACTGCGTAAATTTTAGCACCAGCCACTAGCACTAGTGTTTTATTCTAAACTCATAGTTATTCATGATGTCATGTGTTGATTCAGAATGTCATGGGTTGATTCAGATTGTTATGATTGAATATACACTCTATAAAGCTTTGCCACAATATATAAAAACAAGATCATCGCAGCGAGCCCGTATGGCTTGTATTTTGCAGCCAAGAGAGAATAATGAATAAAGCACGAACGAACGAACGAATGAACGAACGAACGAACGAACGAACGAACGAACGAACGAACGAACGAACGAACGAACGAACGAACGAACGAACGAACGAACGAACGAACGAACGAACGAACGAACGAACGAACGAACGAACGAACGAACGAGCGAACGAACGAACGAACGAACGAACGAACGAGCGAACGAACGAGCGAACGAACGAGCGAACGAACTCACTCTCTCACTCACTCACTCATGCACACACTCATGCACACACTCACGCACTAACTCACTTGCGCACTCACTCACGCACTCACTCACTCATGCACACACTCATGCACACACTCACGCACTAACTCACGCACTAACTCACTCACGCACTAACTCACTCACGCACTCACTCACGCACTCACTCATTCACGCACTCACGCACTCACGCACTCACTCAGAGTACTCACATTCAAACGTGCAACTTCCAATTCTTAAAGCTCGTAAAATATCTTGGAATTTTCAATGAAACTAATTGTCAGCTTACACATGCTAATAAACTAGAATCAACCTATCAACGCTTACATCCATTAACCATTAACCAGGTAAGCGCCTGTGTATAATAATATACCGCTAACATATATATAGTTGGCTGCTTCCGGAGTTTAAAAATTTAAGCTGTTTTTCGTACATTAGTTTTACTAATAAGATTATATCTTCAGGGCCCCTGAGAGGCAGTCACTCAGTCTCTCAGTCACGCAGTCACGCAGTCTCTCACTTTGCTCCTTTTCGCTACTCACTCAAAAGTACGCTACTCACTCACTCACTCAAAAGTACGCTACTCACTCACTCACTCAAAAGTACGCTACTCACTCACTCACTCAAAAGTACGCTACTCACTCACTCACTCAAAAGTACGCTACTCACGCACTCACTCACTCACTCACTCACGCACTCACTCACTCACTCACTCAAAAGTACGCTACTCACGCACTCACTCACTCACTCACGCACTCACGCACTCACTCACTCACTCACTCACTCGCTTCGCTCGTTCGCTCGTTCGCTCGTTCGCTCGTTCGCTCGTTCGCTCGTTCGCTCGTTTGTTCGTTTGTTCGTTCGTTCGTAGTGAATTCTGTGAACAAGCGAGTGAGTAATTCCAATTTTATAATACCCAGTATCATCTATGATTTCAATGCTGATTTCATCTGAAGGCATTGTTGGAATAAGATCACTTTGGATGTCAATAATCAAATAATGGGCATATCGTAACGAGTAAGGGAATGACTAATGAATTTTCTAAACAACCCAAATGAGTGAGTTGCGAATTCTTGTGAACTCACTCTCTCACTTACGTGCTCACTCACACGAAACCTTTTGGTGATTGTTTTGCCGGGTACGAGTTTTTTCTCTGGTCTCTAATGCTTTCGTTCACTTCGAACGAGCGAAGGGAGTGAGAGAGAGAGAGAGTGAGTGAGTGAGTGAGAGAGAGTGAGAGAGTGAGTGTGTGCGCGCGTGTGCAAAGATTTCCGAAAATAAGAGAGAAAAAGCTATTTTGCAGCCAAGATACAATCTGCATCCATAGGCCAAAAGCTCCACTTTGGTATCTCTCTCATTCACTCACTCGCTTCGCTCGTTCGTTATCTGATGTAACCAAACCTTACGATCATGTTGCATTTCCTACGTCTATCATCATCAATGCCACCACACTGACCTTATGCGTGCGACAAACTTCCACCACAAATATGAAATGTATCACATGACGAATACACTCAACTGTTTGGGTCCTCAAAGTAACAATAATCTGAGGTGTATTGAAATGTACAATACATGGGAGATACTGTGTAGTGTTATGGGATATGTTGTGTAGTGGTATGGGATATGCTGTGTATTGTTATGGGATATGCTGTATTGTGTTTAATCATTATGGTGCTATTTTACAGTTTCTTGGCCAATATGGTTATTTGTTGCCATCCAATAATCGACTGATTGAGGTCGTTTGGTTAATGATTGAAAACATGTCAGGTGACTTATTGGAGAATACGAACGGACGAATAGTGCTGCGAAGTATTACTATGAGTGTATGATGTGAATGAACGAACGAACGAACGAAATCAAATGATCGCACTCACGCACGCAATCACTCACTCCTCACTCACTCACGCACACACGCTCTCAAGCGAGTTTGAGAGGGCGAGTTTGTGAGGTCATTAATGGCTGATGTCATCAATGAATTCTTAACCGAAGCGACTCATCTCATGTTTGATAGCTTTCTTCATATAGGCAAATCTTACACCACCAATATCGTAGCTGTCAATATCGGTTAGTGGTGAGCTATGCATCTCGTTAAAGCCGTGTGGGACCTTGATTTTTCCAAAGGTCCAAAACAGTATTGAACTCGCTACTCATTCGGTTGTTTGTTCAATTCAATGCACCACTTACTCACTCGCTCTCGATCGTTTATATGAATCCTATTTATAAGGAAATTGCCAAATGACAGAATAGTGATCAATATCAAGATTAAAACTCTGTACCAACTTGGGCAAAGTGGTTGACGTCATGTTCGTTGGCAATGATTATCGCATGCTTCAAATGGCCAAGTTCAGTATATTGCAAAACAATATAATATACATTCCTAATATTAATACATTACTAGTGTTGATACTAATCAATATCAATAAAAGATCAATACTCAATAGCTTAAAATATCCATAGCGGCCAGTGAGTGGCACAGTACTATGAGTGCTTGAGTGAGTGAGTTGGTACGAACATTTGAGTGAGTGAGTTAATGCGAACATTTGAGTGAGTGAGTTCCTGAGTATCAAGCACGAACTCACTCATTCACTCACTCACTCACTCACGAACTCGCAAACAAAATCTTGTACATTATGCTAAACCCAAGCTTCCTGAGTGAGAAATTAAAGAATAAACGATGATTTTATTGATTACAACTGTCATGTGGACGTCTCAAGTGGACTCACCTCTCACGCTGACTATTAATGAATGCTTTGCGTAAGCGTTTGGTGTTTAATCAAACAATAATAGTTGTTGAATCACAAAAACTTCGCTCGGGACTCGTTAATAGGTTATTCTTGTGTATATATAAACGCATTGGTTTTCACTCATACGTGTGACTGACTGACGGACTGGCGGACTGAAATACCTAATTTCACTCACTTACGAACGAGCGAACGAACTCAAGCACGAACGAGCAAACGAACTCACGCACGAACTCACACACGAACTCACACACGAACTCACACACGCACCCACACACACACTATCACTTATTTTCGTACTGGAATATACACGAGCGAAGCGAGTATTTGCTGATTACTACACTATGCTCATATTCACTGATTCTACACTATGCTCATATTCACTGATCTCTACACTATACTCATATTCATTCACTGATTACACTCGCATATATATTATGACTTCTACACTATACTTTTTGCACTGATTTCAATAATGATCCTGAAATAGGAAAACTCGCTCAGCTTGTCTTCAGTTGAGGTCTTGAAATAGAGCTCGTTCGTTCGTTCGTTCGTTCGTTCGTGAGTAGCGAATTCGGTACATTCAAACAAACCCAAGCGTGAATGGGTATCAAAACGAGTTAGCGATAGTTTGTATCAAATAGAATTAACGATGGTTCGTATCAAATCGAGTTGGCGAAGTGAGCGAGTGGGGAATTGTTGATATAGATTTAATAGTGATGATTATGAATTGAAATACATACACCAATCCATCTTGAGGAAATTCAAAGAACTTTTAGACAATTCTAGAACTTTGTCAATTCTGACACCTTACGTTATATCATCTACAACTGTTTACGTAAACTTGCAATTTGGGCTATATTCTCAGCGAGTAATTCTCAGTCTGTGAGGCTCTGGGAATGGTGGAAAATACTATTTGCAGGTGACTGAACTTGAAACTTGCCAATATACTTTAAAGTTAGAAACTGCAATAGGAAAGTTTGTAAAGTTTATAATTACTTTTGTAGTGAATTTCGGTTAATATAACAGTAACTGTATGATTGTTAGATGAAGTTTGAGTTCTGTGCAGGAGAAAAGAGTGAGTAAAAGTGAGTGAGTAAAAGTGAGTGAGTTCGTGAGTGGGTTCGTGAGTGGGTTCGTGAATGGGTTCTAGAGTGAGTGGCGAATTATGATTTGCACACTTAGCTTATACTCGCTTTGCTCGTATAAGCTAATTTCTGTACTATTATCGTTTTGGTTGTTTTATAAAGCCACTGATTAACCTTGAAATCTGCTAGCGGTATACTGAAATGACAAATATTAGGTTATATACGTTGTTTATGACGGATGTTGCCTTCATAACTAGAACCACCTCTGACTTAGCTCGAACGAGCAAAGCGAATGAGTGAGTGTCAACGAAAAAAGTGAGCGTGTGTGCGTGAGTGAGTGAGTGAGCTTGTGAGTGAGTGAGTTCGTTCGCTCGTTCGTTCACTCGTTCGTTCGCTCGTTCGTTCGTGAGTGCAAACTTTCAAGTGAGTGCATGAGTGACACTTCTCAATTCGACAAACTCGCTTCGCTCGTTTGAGCCTGAGGTTAGTGTGGACGTGAAACACAGCACATTATGAACAGAAAAAAATGTTATATACTATGCCCAGGTGGCTATTATATCCCGGATTCTTGTATCCTCTCTGAAGGATATACTTCATATACTTACTATCTATCGATCTTAGCTTACACTTATCATAACAACGCCCACGAATCTCCCTATTCGTATTCACTGTCCTAAACTAAGCTAATCCTAATAGGAGCGGAGCCAGCCCCTTTTATATTCTCCCTACTAAGCATAGTTGCCCGGAGCCTGCATGTCCTGGATCCAATGCAGGACTCACCTTTTATATAACAAAAAACGGGTGGTTAGTGTAGTGGTTAACATATTTGCCTTCCAAGCAGGTGCCATGGGTTCGATTCCCGTACCACTCATTTTTGCGTGGGAAGTCTGCTGGACTGTACTGGACTGTGTAGTACAAACTGTTATGGAGTGCCATTCAGTTTTTTGGTTCAAAATTCCACTCCGTATCGCTTTGGCGATTGTCAACATTGGGATACTCGTTGCGATTTACGAGCGAAGCGAGACTATGAGTTTAGTTTTTGATTAATCTCATTGATTACTGGTGATTTCATTCCTGATCATCAAACTGGCCACACATAAATAGTCCATGCTTGGCAATACTCTTATTGCGGTATGGGTGTTTATATGAGATAAGGAAGAGACATACGAAATGAGAAAGAGAGATAAAGTAAACGAGCGAAGCGAGTTTGTTCTGAATCACCCATTTCCGCTATCGTTTGTGCGTTGAAATCAAAAGAATTTCACTCGCTTCACTCACTCACTCGCTACTGTTACTTGGCACAGTCAAATCAACAACACAATGCTATTTCATTGAATTCTCCTATGGTTTTAGTCATTTTCATTTACCCTAACAACAGACTGTCAAACTCCAGAGCTCTTGGACCTTTTGCATTCTGGTGCGGTGCATAGGGACTGGTTTAGTGAGTTGAGAATTTCTATGAATTCTATTCAATACTAATTTCTACAATTTAAACACCAAGTCTATAAATTCTGCAATCTAATCACCAAGTCTATAATTTCATGCCTTTTCACTCACTCAATTACTCGCTTCGCTTGTTCGCATTCAGCGCTGATTAACCCTCATAACGAATCCACCTCTGACTATGCAGCTGTCCATACAAGTGGAGGTAAATTTGATGTAGTAAATACCTAAAAAAAAATTGATATAATTGATATACTCACACTTATTATTTAGTTTGTCTAAATACACATATCTCAATTATGAGTGAGTGAGTACGTGAGTGAGTGACTGCGTGAGTGAGGGAGTTAGTGAGTGACTGCGTGAGTTCGTGAGTTCGTGAGTTCGTGAGTGAGTTCGTGAGTTCGTGAGTGAGTGAGTGTGTGCATGAGTGAGTCAGTGAGAGAGTGAGAGAGTTCGTTCGTTCGTTCACTCGTTCGTTCGTTCGTTCGTTCGTTCGTTCGTTCGTTCGTTCGTTCGTTCGTTCGTTCGTTCGTTCATTCGTTCGTTCGTTCACTCGTTCATTCGTTCGTTCGTTCTTTCGTTATTGAAATACAGTTCAATAAGACTTCACAAAGAGTTCGGCTAAGTTTTCACATAAGAGTTCATGCAAGATTTCAAGTATTCAGGTAAGAAATCACGTAAGAATTCACGTAAGAATTCACTTATATTCTCACTCACAAACTCACTCACATCGCTTCGCTCGTTTGAAGCTCTTTTGAAACTCTTTTGAAGCTCATTGATTTTTAGCATTTAGTTGAAATATACATTTGGAATGTATAGATTAAGAAGGGAGTGATTGAGTGAGAGCTCTTATGAGTGAGAGCTCTTATGAGTGACAGCTCTTATGAGTGACAGCTCTTATGAGTGACAGCTCTTATCATCTTTAACCAAATCTTCTTGTTAGAATAACTACACATTTAAAATCATAAAGAATAGTGTTTAATCATAGAAATTAGTATTGAATTGATAGTATTACTTACGAATGTTTTTCATGAAACTCATATTCAAATCATCAAAAAAATTCATCATTCGCACTGTATTGATTGATTTTGGGAGTGAATGAGCGAGTGAATGAGCGAAACGAATGAACAGTGCGAGTGAAGAAGTGAGTGAATAAGCGAGTGAATAAGTGACGCAATATTTTAGATATCAAAAGATGCATATGATGTTTGAAGTCAAGGATCGAGATAACCAATAACCTAAAAACCATTGCTTGAGAAAATCAGGCTCAATTAAGATGTAGAGTCAATTGATTGGAACGAAAAAGCAAGTTGAACAAGCAAAACGAACGACCAAAACGAACGATCAAATCGAACGACTCACTCAAGCACTCACTCAAAAGTTCGCACTCACTCACTCACTCGCTTCACTCGTTCGTTCGTAGTATCTCAGATATGTGTTTTATAACATTATGCTTTCATATGCATTTTATGATTCCCAACATAAATAATGTCTCGATTTCCTGTAATATAAAACTGTCTTTAATGAGACTTTTCAGGATTGCCAAGAGGATATGACGCTTACTCAGGATAAGTGTTGGGTAACTTGGTGTGAGCTGGTGCAAGCTGGTGCAAGCTGGTGCAAGCTGGTGCAAGCTAGTGCAAGCTAGTACAAGCTAGTACAAGCTAGTACAAGCTTGTTGATGTGAACTGGTTCAAGCATGTTGGTGCTTGTTCTTGAGTGCGTGACTTCTTAAGTAGCCAATTTTTAACCAAGTGACTGAGTCAGTTAGTCACTACCCAATAACTATAAATTACCTTCACAATTGATTATTACAACCAGCTCAAAACACAATCAACAGTATAAACCCCAAAGATCACAAAGAAAATGTTCCATATAAATAGTTGTATATATCAATTTCATGTCCCCTGATCTATTCGATTATCTAATACAAGCAGTTGTGTCCCAGTGAGAATAGATGTATACAATTGGTTTATGTTCCCAAATTGAATCACAACTAATCACAAGGTGAGAACGAGCGAACGAGCGAAGCGAGTGAGTGAGTGAGTGTGAACGAACAAAGTGAGAGTGAGTAAGTGAGTGTGAACGAACAAAGTGAGAGTGAGTGAGTGAGCGTGAACGAACAAAGTGAGAGCGAGTGAGTAAGTGTGAACGAACAAAGTGAGAGTGAGTTAGTGAAGGTAAACGAACAAACTCGCTTTGCTCGTTTGTGAGTATACTTTGCTTGCTTCTCTCATTTGTGACTGCTTCGAAGCAATATTCATATACTATACCATTCATAGTACTCCTCCGCAGCACTACTCATACTTCGAAGCATTATTCATACTATACCATTCATAGTACTGCTCCGCAGCACTAGTCATACAGTCAATTGTATGATATGTATTTTGAAGATATGGTGTTATCTTAATCTCGATCACTATCAGGAATATCGAAATTGCATCTTGAATGTCATTATAACATTGTAATATGTGCTTTAAGTAGGTGAGCTGTTGGATAATCCTGTATATAACCAAGTTCGCACTCACTCATTCACTCACTCACTCAATTGTTCGCACTCACTCACTCACTGTACGAGTCTTTAGAGGTTCCATTATTTCGTGAGTAAGTGAGTGACTCACTTACTCATGTTCGTATCGAATTTTCTTGTTTATATCAAATAACTTGCTACATTTTGCACTGGATGGGGCATTGTGTGTACTGTGCAAGTGTTTGGGAGTTGACTACTCTGCGGTGTTGTATAATTATTCAAAGTGGTTGTCTCGGTAGAGTGTGGGTACTGTTGGTGGAGTGTTGGTGGAGTGTCGGTAGAGTGTCGGTAGGTCTCGTGGGAGTCCCGCTGGACTCTCGCTAAAGTCTCGCTCGGTCCGATTCTAAGGTGCTTCGCACCTCAGAATCGTACCTCACATGGAAACCCTCTACATCAACAACATCAATGATAAAATCCCCCTACCAACCCTACAGGAAACCCTCACCAAACTCTTCAGCCAACATGGCAAGATTATCCAATTCACAGCCCACAAAAACCTCAAGATGAAAGGCCAAGCCTTCATAACTTTTGAGAACATCGAATCATCAACCAAAGCCAAAGCCCATCTAAACAAATACAAACTATTTGATAAGCCAATCAACGTCCAGTTTGCTAAATCCAACTCCGATACCTTCCATCTCCTCATCTCTAAGAATGCCGAGGCTGTGGAGGCTCGAAAACGTACCAAAGTGTCCCGAAAACGTCCAGCAGAGGCTATGGAACCTCGCCCACAAAAGAAATTGAAGGAATTTACAAAGCTACCACCCAACAAAATACTATTACTACAGAATTTGGCCCCGGATGTAACTCAGGACGGGTTGGATGTGTTTTTCGGGAAATTTACTGGGTTTACAAGAGCTCGGTTTGTCAAGGCCAGGAGGTTGGCCTTTATTGAGTTTGACAATGAGAAGCATTCGAGTGAGGCATTGAGGGGTGGGGTCCTGGGACTTGGTGAGGAGGCGGTGATAACGTTTGCAAAGAGGTGACGACCAAACGAACGAGCGAAGCGAGTGAGTTTGATTTCTTGATTTGAATATGATTTTTATATTTCAATTATGACTTGTATGACTTGTATGACTATATGCTTGTATGCTTGTACGACTTGTATGCTTGTATGCTTGTATGCTTGTATGACTTGTATGACTTGTATGACTTGTATGACATGTATGCTTGTATGACATGTATGCTTGTACTCTTGTATGCCCGCTATAATTCATACTCAATCACCCTATGTTTTCTGACATTCGCATGCTACTCACATGGATCTTGAACTTTTAAGGAAATGACAATCTGTGAGGTTCCGAGTTTTAAGATGCAATGATAATGCATGTGCTTGAGTGAGCTCATATTATTGGAAAAGTGGTGTTGTCAAGCTGGTGGTGTCAACTTGGTAGTGTCAAGTCGGTAGTGTCAATTTGGTGGTGTCAAGTTGGTAGTGTCAATTTGGTAGTGTCAAGTCGGTAGTGTCAAGTCAACTTGGTAGTACTAATTTGGTAGCGCGCCATTTGGTTATCATTAGGTCCATAGTTTAGTAAAGATGATTGAGAAAAGAGGTTCTAATTCAACCTGGTAGCGCCAACTTGGTAGTGCCAACCTGGTAGCGCTAATTCATAGCGCACTCCTTTGGTAACGCTATTGGTTATATCATCATCAGCTGATGATTGAGAAAAGAGGTTCTAATTCAACCTGGTAGCGCCAACCTGGTAGCGCTATTTTATACATTATCATCTCAATTTGGTCCAAATATTGAGAATCAAGTCCTTTATCCATCCGAGAAATATCAAATGCATCGAAATCATAAAAACTCAAAGAATTCGCTACTCCAAAAACCACTCCCATTGTTAGCTATCCATGTTTAGATCAACTTCTTGACCCTTTTGCGAACGAGTGAAGCGAGTGAGTAGCGATAGTGGTCTTTAGAGGTTAGTTCTATGAGTTCGTGAGTGATTACGTGAGTGAGTGAGTTCGTAAGTACGTGAGTGAGTTCGCAAGTACATGAGTGAGTTCGTAAGTACGTGAGTGAGTTCGTAATTACGTGAGTGAGTTCGTGGGCGAGTTTGTCCGGAGGAGCTCGTTCGGGGGTGAGATAATGGGTTAGTTCGCTCGTATGGAGTTCGGATACAAGTGGTTTTGCAATAAAAGCATTATGGACTGTGGCTCTCTATGAGTATCTCTTTAAGCTGTTTTATGAGAGAATGAGCAAAGCAAACAAAGCCAATAACACCAGCAAGATGGTTATTATGAATGACACTTGTTAGAAACTCTTTATTAATCTAACCAAGGTTGGTTCAATATGACTCTCTTATTTTGAAGCTCACATATTATTCAGATTCTCGACAAAAAAATGAAACTCAATCACTTACTCACTCACGAACCCACTCACTTATCTCACTCACTCACTCACTCACTCACTCACTCACTTCACTCGGAACAAACTCGCTTCGCTCGTTCGTTCAATTACAAGCTATATGGTCAATTGATGCTTTTAGAGACGTAACAATCAAGAAAGCATAATGCTGAGATTGAATTCAATACATCTTCTCGTTCTTATTACTTTGCAAATAGACTCTTTTTTGAGTGCACTCACTCGTAATGATGTAGTATTGGAGTATGACTGAAGGTTGTTACGAATTCGCACTCATTCAGTCACTCAAGCACTCAAAGTTCGCTGCTTACTCACGCACTCACTCACTCACTCACTCACTCACACTCTCACGCACTAACTCACGCACTCGCTTCGCTCGTTCATTTAGTCGCTTTTAGTGCGAGATTTGACCCTGAATAACTCTATATCTGCATGTACAAGACATACAAGACACCTAAATATATACCAACACCTGTAACCTACATATTGAAACGTGATCACAAACCCTTGAGTGTGAGGTCCAAGTTTCAAAATAAGCTGATGCTTTTCCTGATGGCTCTGATACCTTTTGATTTGTAACACTATCTTGATTGTTTTCGCAGCCAGAATAGGTTCAACTAACAGACATCAACACTTTGATTACTCAGCCATCCTATATAAACTGCCCTCTTATGCTTTTGTCCAAACGTGAGTGACTATGAGTAAGTTCAGAACCAACCTTTAAACACCGGCTGAAAGCCTATGTATAGCATATCCTATGGTTGTTACATTCCAAGGATAAAATTAATATGTAGGAGCTTCGTTGCGAACGAGCGAAGCGAGTGAGCAAGCGAGTGAGCAAACTCACACTCATTTTCCTTATTCACTCAAAATCTCATTTTCGCAACTCACTCACTTGCACAGTCAGTCAGGCAGTCAGGCAGTCAGTCAGTCAGTCAGTCAGTCACACACACACACACACACACACACACACATACACACATACACACACACACACAATCTCACAATCTCACTCACAATCTCACAATCTCACAATCTCACTCACTCACAATCTCACTCACAATCTCACAATCTCACTCACTCGCTTTGCTCGTTCGTATGTGAACAAACAGTGATTTTTCATTTGCACTTGTTGACAACTTCTGATAAATATACTACTGAAAATCAAACACTACACTATTCAATCGCAATCACCAAGTAGTACAGAGTGTATTCCGAATGCTTACGCATTATAGACATTGACAACCAACTCATTTGTAATCGTTAAATACCTTGTGTTGCTAACTTGGATATGTTTCAATTACGGTACTGGCGTAATATAATCAATAGAAAATAGGAAGCATAAAGAAGCTGTACCAGCTGCTCAATGCGCTGAACCAATACTCTGAATAATATATAGCCTCACTACTACAAGTAATACTCTGAATAATCATATTCGGTACAATCTATAGCCTTACGAACCAGTGGGTTGGACCAACTAAAGGTGGTTTGAAAAACGTGAACCAATTTTGATGATGGATACTCCAAGGCTTTCTTTATGAATACCGTAACATGCTTTTTTTGCATTTAGACATTGATGTGTGTATACCTTTGTCATTAGTATCCCTCACATACTCAAGCGAGTGAGTGCGTGCGCAGCAAATTTATTTCGTTGGTCATGATTGATAGTTTGGATCATATGTGCAAAGAACTACGAGCGTATTGAGTAGCTTCGACACTTGAGGCGCCACCAAGTGACACTATGAACAAATGCGAGTTGAGTGGGTGAGTGAGTGTAACGAATTCGCTAATCACGAACTCACGAACGAACGAGCTCACTTTGTTCGTCACACTCACTCACTCATTCACTCACTCCTCACTCACTTTGTTCGTCACACTCACTCACTCATTCACTCACTCACTCACTCACTTTGTTCGTCACACTTACTCACTCATTCACTCACTCACTCACTCGCTCGTTCGCTTGCTTTGAGATGTATTCATCTGGTGTATCATATGTTTGAAGCAAATTTCATTTGACACCTGTTACTGTATAAACTCAAACTCATCTTGAAAGGTTGTCATGTGAATATCCAAACTTGGTGCAGTATAGATTTTTGATATGGTTCTTTGGTTTATAAGAATTGACTCTCACGTTTGTGTTGGGAACATGGATGGGAGTACTGTGTATAAATATTCCAAGACCAGTACCGCAATAATAGAACAAACCGAATGAATACTGGGTGAATACAGAAGAGATACACATCTAAGGTGAGAGGAGTTAATATCGAGAGTAGCGAGTTTGTGTGGTCAGAGCTGATACTGAGTTTGGTGAGTTAATATCGAAGATATTTGCTAGCGTGGAAGATGGCCGTAGTAGATACCCATAGCAGATAACTGTAGAAGAGCCATAGCAGATAGCCATAGCAGATAGCCATAGCAGATAGCCATAGCAGATAGCCATATCAGATAGCCATAGCAGATAGCCATAGCAGATAGCCATAGCAGATAGCCATAGCACATAGCCATAGCAGATAGCCATAGCAGATAACCGTAGTAGAACCATAGCAGATAACCATACCAGATAAGCGTAGCAAATTTTCTTGAGTAACCGAATAAATACTTTTCTGAGCTTCCTGGACTTCAACACATCCTGTACTCTATGCTTATCGCAACTCAACACTTTGCTTCAAACTGCTTAGTTCTAAGAGGTTGATTACAAATAGGCTACGTAATCTGCCGAGCACATTACAAATACCAACTTACAATTGATATTTCAGGGCAAACAAATTAGAAGCACAGGCCCAACAATTGAACAGCTCACAAGGAACAACCCAATAAGAGGTTTGATGTGCTTCATGGCATAAATATGCCAACCTCCAAAGTATCACCATGAACACATTCGAACATCTCATGTGACACTTGATATAGCAGAATATGTATGTTGAGCAGTAGGTGAAAATGGATGTGAGCTGAATGGTTGGCCACGCACGACCGGGTGATTTGGTGGGTGTAAACTGCCATCAAAGCCTGTGTAGCGTAATGGTTAACGCGTTTGACTTCTAATCAAAAGATTCCGGGTTCGACTCCCGGCATGGGTTATCTTTTTTCATGGAATGATGTATTTTTTGCCTACATGATCCAACCTCACGAACAAACGAGCGGAGCGAGTATGTGAGTATGTGAGTGCGTGAGTGCGTGAGTGCGTGAGTGTGCTAGTGCGAGTGTGGGTGCGAGTGCGACTACGACTACGAATGTGAGTGCATGATTGCCTTCGTGCTTGAGAGCTTTGAAAATTTGTCATTAAAGAGCACTGGAAAGCCGTTAAAGAGCAAGTGAGTGGTACATGGTCTCTCGTAGCAAAGCATTGATTATAGCTATTGAATAGCCTAACATTAAATAATAGTTTAGCTTACATCTTAACTAGGTGGTGGGCTATGAGAATAAAACTAGCTTAAGCTGAATGAGACACTAGTTAGGAAGACTTGAACGCTACTCATGCTACTAATGCTGCAATCATTGAAAGTCTGCATACTCAAGTTTCATTTGAGTGCTTTTGCTGGCCAAGCAGCCAGTCGTGATTCTGAAAAAGTGAATGAAACGAGCGAAGCGAGTGAGTGAGTGAGTTCGTGAGTGAGTTCGTGAGTTCGTGAGTTCGTGAGTTCGTGAGTGAGTGCGAACAATTGAGTTTGTGAGTGAGTGAGTTTGTGAGTTCGTGAGTATGAACAATTGAGTTCGTTCGTCCGTGAGTTTGTGAGTTCTTGAGTAGCGAATTCGGTAGATTCAAACAAGTTCGCATCATCGTTTGAGAGTTCGTTCGTTCGTGAGTTGCGAATTCAGTAGATTCAAACAAACTCGCTTCGCTCGTTTGAGAGTTCGTTGGTTCGTTCGTTGGTTCGTTCGTTCGTGAGTAGTGAATTCAGTAGTTTCGAACGCAAACGAACAGACATGCTAGTTCCGACGCTCACACATATTACTGGCCATTATTTATGGTACAACTTACGTTGTGTCGTACGCTGAATTCATCCCATTGTCAGCTTATATAACCTCCTTAGTATTTTAGTGCAAGTCGTATGCTATCGTTAATATACTCGAAAGTTGATATTACTTTAGGAATAACGAGTTGAATGGGGCAAAGATTGTGAACACGAACGAGCGAAGCGAGTGAGTGGGTGAGTGAGTGGGTGAGTTCGTGAGTGAGTTCGTGAGTGGGTGAGTGCGTGGGTGAGTTCGTGAGTGCGAGCTCATAAGTGCGTGATTGAGTGAGAACAAACTCGCTTGTTGGAGACCTCGCAATCTTTCACGAAAACTACAAATACGAACGAAGCCATACATAATATTAGGCATACTACCATACGATACATAGTAATAGCATGTTGCTCAGTGTATTGTTGATCGTAATTGCTTCGCATTACTATTCGTCTCGGGTCTCACTCCCTCATTTACTCACGAACGAACGAACGAGCGAAGCGAGTGAGTGAGTGAGTAGCGAATTTGGTATATCCAAACAAACTCGCTTCGCTCGTTTGAGGGTTCGTGAGTTCGTCAATCGTTCGTTCGTGAGTTAGTTAGTTGGTGAGTTCGTGAATAGCGAATTCAGTAGATTCAAACAAAGTCGCTTGACTAGTTTGAGAGTCCGTGTGTTCGTGAGTTTCAAGCACTCATAGTACTGCTTCGCAGCACTATTCGTTCGTTCGTGAGCTCTTCTTTTGTGCGTTGAATGATACTGTTCAAATCAATACTATATTGACTTCATAGAGATTACTTTAAAGAAAAGAATTTGTAACTACTCACTCGCTTTGCCCGTTCGTTCAAAAAGTACAATTCGCTACTCACTCACTTTCTCTCGAAACATAACTCCAACAGTATAGATGTCACAATAAATGGCCAAAATGTATGAGGGAAAAGACCATTCAACTAAAACAGAAATTGTGCAACAAAACGAACGAACGAGTGAGTGAGTGAGTGAGCGAGTAAGTGAGTGCGAACATTTGAGTGAGTGAGTGCGAACATTTGAGTGAGTGAGTGCGTGAGCGAAGCGAGTGCGTGAGTAACAATTCGAGTAGCAATATAAGTGAGTGTAATGAGTAGCGAATTATATTATTCATGGAATGATCTGTTATAAGAATGAGGATATATTACAAGCACATACGAATATAATACAAGTATATAAGAATATAATACAAGCATATATGAATACAATACAAGCACATAAGAATATCTCACTCGGTCAAGGAATATTTGATACATTGCGTCATCATCACTTTCTGACCATCGCAATACTATGTTTTAATTAGACAGTTACATTCCCCTTGTCCGTACCAGTTCTAAGATGGTTGTTAAGCGTGCGTTTCTGGTCAGCAGTGAGCGGGGTCCGCCGTGAAGCAGTCCCCACTGCACGAAGCCAGCCGTCCGCGCACCCAACCCTTAGAGCCAATCCTTTTCCCGAAGTTACGGATCTATTTTGCCAACTTCCCTTATCTACATTATTCAACTAGAGGCTGTTAACCTTGGAGACCTGCTGCGGTTATGAGTACGACTTGCCGTGAAATCAGATCTTCCTGTGGATTTTCAAGGACCGTCATGGATGCACCAAACGTCGCAAGAAGCAACGCTCTTCCCACCATAAGACCCGCTCTCCGGATAAACCAATTCCAGGGTGATAAGTAAAGAGAACTCCTTACAAATCTCGCAAATGACGTAAATCTCGTAATCAATTACAAAAACCTTACAAATCAATTACAAATCAGTCACTGCGAACAACTCATCTCGCACAGCAATTGGTCTCAGTAAATTACGCAGTGACTCATTAGCAACGCTCGCTAAGCTCGGTAATCACGCTCACTCAATAACTTATTTGCTGATTCAGTCGCTACGCCCGCACTCACTACACTCGCACTCGCTCACTCACTCACTCACTCACTCGCTTCGCTCGTTTGTTCGTTTGTTCGTTTTTCTACATGCCCATCATATCAGGCTTCCAATGGGGCCCTAAAACACCCAATCAATCAATCATGAAACCAAAACACACCTCAGCATTCACCAAAAAAAGAAGACATGATCATGATGAACTTCCAAACACCAAGAAAGCACGCACACCAAAGATCCTAGGTCAAACCTTACCTGTGAATCGAGTAGTGGAAGTGTTGGACCAAAAAGACTTGCAGGCCTTAGTCACCCAATTAATAGCCCTTCATCCTCAAATCGCCCCCACAGTCTCCAAGATATCCCCAGCTGCTCCCATGGAGCGAAGCTTGGCTCTTTTGAATGACAAACTTAATGACATCACAGCAAATTTACCTTATAAGAGTGACATGGAGAGCGACTATTCATACTTGCGTGTTAAGACTTACTTTACAGAGTTCTTGACATGTTTATCAGACTTCATCTTAAGTTACTTACCTCCAATAGAGCTCGATACAGCAAAGTCATTGGCCTTCTTGGACGCGGCCACAAATATGCTACACGATTTACCTAAATTTAGCAACTCAGAGTTCCAGTACACTCTTCTGATGGCATATGAACAAATTGCAAACACGTGGCATATCTTAGTGTCCGGTAAGATCTACAGACCGGCTGATGGTAGCACCGAGTCGGATTCAGAACCCTCGGAAGCTTTATTGATGGAGAACACAGCCAATTTATTGGACATTGCACGCCAGTTGGACCTTAACGCCAGCCTTCAAAGACATAATAGCATTTCCCATGACAAGTTTGCATGTGTCTTGGAGTTCTTGAGTCAACAGGAAGCTCAGTATGAAGCTTATCGTCTGGCCCAAGGTGGTGTGGGTGTCTTGAGTGACTTGATTACTGTGGATTACTCTAGTTTTTCAATATCATAAGGAGTACAAGTGACCTGTTATGTCACATAGTGGAAAAGTTACGGGAGCAAAAGAATTGAGGCATAGCATTTTGAGATATCATCATTCGAGGTATCATATAAGATATCATTACAATATTAAATCAATCTCATCAGGTGCCAGTGCGATGACCCACGCTTTTGAGCACCCTCGCATATACAATGTTTAGTAAATATATAGTTATAGTTTTTATGTGTAGGTACGAACGAGCGAAGCGAGTGAGTGCGAAACGAGTGAAGCGAGTGAAGAGAGTGAGTGAGTGCGAAACGAGCGAAGCGTGTGAAGCGAGTGAGTGCGTGAGTGCGTGAGTGCGAACTGTTGACTGTTGAGTGAGTTCTATTATTTCACTCACTCACTCACTCACTCACGCACTCAATCGCTTCGCTCGTTCATTAAAACGCTTCCCACAGCAGTTTGTACTTGAATTCAGTATCATTGTTGTATTAGATACCAAACACATACTCTACATAAATCTTATCTCCATTCGACCCATCACCTTGGTTTCAGGTCAACGCACATTTCAGGTCAACGCACATTTCAGGTCAACGCACATTTCAGTGAGTAAGTGAGTGAGTGAGTGAGTGAGTGGGTGAGTGAGTGAGTGAGTAGCACTTTGACTGAGTAGCGAACTTTACTGAGTGAGTGAGACTTAGTATCAAACTTTGACTGAGTATAAAACTTTGACTGACTGACTGAGAAGACCAGATAATAAACCTGGAGATGGAAATCAATATCAAGAAGATTGCTCGTTACGCTCATCAAAGTGAGGTTTGTTCCATTCCCACATTAATACTAAAGTCCTGAGAAATTGCAAACCAGTCTCACAGTACTACATTGAGACTGGTTAACTACAGTACTTTATTTCAGTACTAGATTCTACAACGACGACAGTAGCCATAGTAGCGTTTTATGGGATTCCAAGCATTCTCTGGTTAATCTCACCTCATACCAATGTACTTGGGAAGGAGGTCATCATCCCCTGGCACACGTCTTCGTCCATGCTCTGTTGTACATGTTTTTGGAAGGCTCAACGAAAGGTTGGTCCTCTCTCATATCTCGTTCAAAAGAATTTGTTGATGAATTCAAAGTTCCAACAAAGACCTTTGCTACCTTCTCGATTACCCTCATGTCATTCTTTTGGCCTTTATATCCTTGTGGTGGTTTATGACCAATGTCTACATTCATTCGATGTTTGAGAAGTTTGTGGGGTTACTATTTGGTTACTTAAGGATTATTGTCATTTATATTGTACTCAGATTTGGTGATTAGGCTGTCAGGAAAAAGGAAAGTGGGCACTGTTGGTATGCCAGATGTGTTGCTTTGTGTTTTAGTGACTGGTTGGTGAGTAGGTGTTCTATTATTGCGGTACGGGTCTTTGGATGTTTGACTAGAAGTTACAACATGATTAGATATCACTACACAATTAAAGTCTCCCAACAATCAATCTCCCAACAATCAAATAGTCTCACAACAATCATTTGTGATGTTATTTTGCTGTTGAGCATTAAACAGCTCAACCATCCATGTTTTATATAATTGACATTCACTGAGATCCTTATATTTTTCAATTTACAATCGGTACAAGCAGGGAAATGAACCTTTATAAACACTTGAGTTGGCCAACTCTTATCATTAATGGATATCGTTTCAAATCGACACCCCATTACAATAGTGTAGTTAAAAGCGAAGCGAGTGCGTGAGTGAAGTAAGTTACGTTATATGCAGGATAAGTCTTATAACTCTGATTGTAATTCGGTTACTCACTTTACTCATCACTTTACATACATTTACATACATTTACATACTATACATACATTTGCATACTATTCACATACATTCACATACATTTACATACATTTACATACTATTTACATACTATACCATAGTACTGCTTCGCAGCACTATGTCGAGTCACTTTACTCCTAGTGTAGCTTGGTTAGTCTAAACGGGTTTTTACTTTAAGCTGTGAATTTTTCGACAAGTGGCAACTAGACCCGTTATTGAATGCCATGTATTACAATTTATGTGTAAACTAACCATCAGTAACCATAATAGACGTACCTGTGTACGTGCGTGAAAATGTGTGAGTTTCGGTTGAAATTTTGTCTGGTGGTTGAGTCTTGATCACTTTTGGGTTGAATCTCGATCACTTTACAGTACAATCTTGATCACTTTAGAGTCAAATACTGATCACTCTTGGGTCAATTTGAATAGAACAAAACTATTTGGTTTGGCTGTTACTTTGTTAGGTTGACTATTTGGTTATTTGTATCTTGTAGTGTGGTGTGGCTGCTCATGTCACTTTATTGCACATCGATTGTTCCCTCCATACTTTTCCTAAATCTCTCCTTCTTAATCTCCATATCCAACAATACTCTAAAGCACATTTCCCGTTCGTATTTCCCGACAAACACAACTAAGTCCAGGTGGTGTTCTTGTTGGCCAACCCTCATTTTTCGCAACCATGCACTTGACTAAAGTGACTGGAGGGTATGTCCACAAATTGGTGACTTGTATAGAATAATTCACCAATTCACCAGAGAACCAAAGAAAGGGACCTTGGAAAATCAAAAATCGAACCTTTGGAAAGCAAAGCGAGTTAGTTGAGTGTGTGAGAGATTGCTTGGTGAGCGCCGAACGAGCAAAGCGAGTGAGTTGAGTGTGTGAGAGATTAATTGGCAAACGCAGTTAATCACTCGCTTCGCTTGTTCATTTTCTTTGCTCGTTCATTTGATCATTTGGTCATGATTGATAGTTTGGATCATATTTGCAAAGAACTACGAGCGTATTGAGTAGCTTCGACACTTGAGGCGCACCAAGTGACACTATGAGCAAATGCGAGTTGAGTGGGTGAGTGAGTGTAACGAATTCGCTAATCACGAACGAACGAGCGAACGAACGAACGAACGAACGAACGAACGAACGAGGTCCGAAAATGAGAAAGCTATTTTGCAATCTACAACCATAAACCCTACGCTCCACCCTCACAAACTCAATAGACTATAATAGCCTGTTTTGTTCAACATGTATTTGAGGCAAGGAATACGAACGAATACTTGCTTTTGATTGAATTCAATATTACCTGTATAATAATAGTTGGGATTTGTATAATATATGATGATTCCAGACTGGTTTACTACAGTACTTTATTTCAGCACTAGATACTACACTAGACTTGTATGATTTGCTTAACGTATAGGGTAGATTCTAACGAATTGGGTTCAACACTCGCTTATTATGTAGATTACATTGATGATTGTATATTGTTGAGTGTATATTATGCTCTCACCTTCTTAGGTTACTTCTATTGTTTTGCTTCGCAGAGTGAGATAGTGATTTCTAAGTGAGAGAGTAGTGATTTCTGAGTGAGTATTATGTTTGATAGAGATTAACTTGTTAGGTCGCTTCGCAGCAGTTTACGCATCTGTTAAGTCGCTTCGCTCTTGTGTGGCATCGCAGCAGTTTATGCATTCTATTAAAACGCTTCGCTCCAGTGCTGCTTCGCAGCAGTTTACACATTCTGTTAAGTCGCTTCGCTACTAAGCTGCTTCGCAGCAGTTTATATATCTGTCAAGTCGCTTAGCTCCAGTGCTGCTACGGTAATCTCCAGTGCTGCTACGGTAATAAACAAACTCGCTCCGCTCGTTTGTATATAGTCGTCTGACAAACAAACTCGCTTCGCTCGTTTGTTAGCTTAACAAGAATAACAAACAAATACCGTTGACAAGCATAGAGGCTTGATTTATTGCTAGCTTGTTGGAGGTGCTCACATAGTATTTCCTACACGGGTGAAATTTGGTAGATCTGAGGGGTTTCAAGAGTAAGGACTTTGTTGTGTGAAAATGGTTGCGCCATGCTCACTTGTTGCTTGGTGGTGCAATGCAACTAACCTTACTCATTTGGTTGCGCAAACGAAAAAGTATCTAAGCGTCAACATTTGATATGCCCAGTTTGTTTGGTAGCGCCACTGCCTACGCCTCATGTCACTGTATGGTATACCTTCAATTTGACACTATTCAACTCACTTGTCTTAGGTAACGCTTGCTACCCAAATGTATGAATTCTAGGTATCGAGGTAACCACTGTTGAGATGTGTCACTTTTATCATATTCTGATGGCTTCCGTACTCTGTACTTCAGCGAGCATTCTCAATATTTGTAGGCGTTTCAAGAAGCGAGATCAGTGGTACATAGTAATGAGGTCTGGCATATAATTTGCACTTTATCAAGTTGTATCATATGGATTGGCATTGTAGCCTAAGACACATATGGGTATACTCTACTCTTAAAGAAAGCGTTTACCTTTTACGAACGAATACGCTGCGGAGCAGTATTGATACTCACGAACGAGCGAACCTCCTCGTGTAGCTTATCAAAAAATGCAATTAGAAGACATTCAACAGTACACGGCTATATGAGTAACAGGTTGATAAATAAATTTGGTGGTGTGCTTTGGAGAAGTAACCTAGAGAAATTCATCTGGGAGGGGGCCTTGACAAAATTCATCTAAAGGGAGGGACCATTGCTAGCCTAGGGACACTTTCGAACGAGCGAAGTGGATGAATGAGTGCGAGTGTGATGAAAATAAGTGAGTGAGAAGAAAATGAGTGATTGAGTGAGTGAGTATCGAAAATGAGTGAGCTTGTGTGTGTGAGTGAGTAACGAAAATGATTGTGAGTTGCTCGTTCGCTCGTTCACTCGTTCGTTCGTTCGCTCACTCACTGCCACACATTACACTTGGTGACTGCAAAAACGATTCAAAGAATCAAAACTAGAAGAATCAACTCTTCAGCATATAGTTCCAATTCACTTTTGATTCTTATAGTTTTCAATCACTTGTGATTCTTACACCAATAGGCTTAAGGTTAACCTTTGGTTTACTGATTCTCCTCACTTTTGTTAACATTTTACAACACTCTAATGAAATTGTATTTGAAGAGCAAACATTTTTAGGATTTGTAGCGTTATAAAGTTATAGGCGTTGGCTGGTTAGGTGCAAGCGGTATCGACAGAACGAACAAGCGAAGCGAGTGGGTGGGTGAGTGAGTGGATGAGTGGGTGAGTGGGTAAATGAGTGGGTGAGTGCGAGAGTGTGAGTGGGTGAGTGTGTGAGAGTGTGAGTGTGAGTGTGAGTGTGAGTGTGAGTGTGAGTGTGAGTGTGAGTGTGAGTGTGAGTGTGAGTGTGAGTGTGA
>JAKUAJ010000018.1:88092-136107 GCA_030562865.1 Kodamaea lidongshanica (nom. inval.) | reverse complement strand
AGTGCGAGTGCGAGAGTCTGAATGCGAGTGTGAGAGTGTAAGTGCGACTGAGCAAACTAACTTCGCTCGTTCGTTAGTTCCTGAGTACCCCTTCACAGTCATACTCCAAATAATAAACTACACCAAAACACATCATTGATTGGTGCATTCCTAACAACTCACACATATTGAGTTGCACTTGTCATACCGCACTTTTTCACTCACTCACAAACGAGCGAAGCGAGTTTGTTCGTGTGCTCGTTTTCGCAACTCACTCACTCACTCATTAACTAACAAATGAGCGAAGCGAGTTTGTTCTGACTCACTCACTCTATAGTATAGTATATGAATAGGTTGCGAAGCACTAGTATGAATAATATATTGTATGGAATATGAGTAGTATAGTATAGTGTATGGAATATGAGTAGTATAGTATAGTGTATGGAATATGTGTAGTATAGTATATGAAATATGAACATGAGTAGTATAGTGTATGAAATATGAATAAGAGTTGATAACAAACAAGCAAAGCCAGTTTGTTCTCACTCACTCACTCACTACTCACAAACTAGCTTCGCTTGCTTGTTAAAATGAGTAGTTGTGAACAGTTTAGTACTGAATCGTGCTCCATGAGAAATACTCAAGGACAATGTGTGAGAGATCCGAGACCCTTCATTTACTGTTTTCTATATTTTTTTTTTAAATTGCCTTAATAATTACAGAAACCCAATTATCACCGAGTGAAAGTTTTGGCTGTTTGAAGAAAAATTCTTAGTTCTTGACTGATTAATAAGGTGCTGGTTCTATATATCTGAGAATGATATATTACATCTTTGTATATGCTGACACAACCAATTTGAACAAACGAGAGAAGTGAGTGTTTGAGTGCGTGAGGGTGTGAGTGTGTGAGCGAATGCGTGAGTGCGTGAGTGAGAGAGCGATAGCGTGAGAGTGCGTGAGTGCGTGCGTGTGTGCGTAGCGAACTTTGAGTGTACGGGTCTTTAGAGGTTTGCTACTCACTCACCGCTTTGATTTGATATTTGGCAGTGTGACTGCTTGGAAGCAACTTTAATACTCGACAATAAGACTGCTGCGAATTGACTTTAATACTTGACAATCAGACTACTGCTGAGCATCTGTCTCATTTAAGAATAGTTTAGCAACTAATACGCCGTTATGACTGCACAAACAGTCATGATATATTCTATATTTTGACATTTCTAGTGTCAAGTCTGATATTATTACTTTGCTATGGAGATAATGCCTTGCCAGATGTGTGGTGTGTAGATGCAAACCACATATGAGCCACCACATTCTTTGTAAGCTGACGTAATTGCTTAGGCAGGAGCATTTGGTGTATTGGTTATCGATACCTGACATAAATGCTTAGTCAGAAGCCATATTGGTTATCCATAGCTGTTCGTTATTGAAGTAACTCAGAATAATACAATTCTATATCAATTTCTCCTACTGGTTCAATTCTTAGAAATGTCCTTCTACGATACAATAAACTTTGTTTCGTATCCTCATTCATTTCATTCCTCACATATACCATCTACCAGCCAGTACCCTTGAAATACTTCACTCTTGGTGCCACAGCTGATAATGAGACACTAGACACGCGTACTTTATCATTTCGTACCAATGGCCAAGTCAGCTTATCATTTCATACCAATGGCCTAGTCAGCTTATCACATACTCACCACCTTGGTACTCCCCCTTGTTGAACCCCTAAAACCAAAAACCCCATCTTTTCGAAAAACCCCATAATCTGGAAAACCCCCATCCCAGATCACTCTACACGCTCATTCTCATTCTCATTCTCGCTCTTTAAATTCCGCACTACCGCCATGTCCCAGTGGATTCTTATCGAACAATTCATCCTCTGGTTTAGTGAGTTTCCGGAGTCACCGCTACGTCCTACAAGCCAAGTGAATCATCTCGTGAATCCTCAGACCCTTCTTCATATCTTCCATATTGTCTTTAATCCCGAGGACTTTGATATCAGCATTGCAGCCGATCCATTTGCCGAGCGCTTTGCCGTGCTGTGTAATTTGGATCAAAAGGGAGAGAACTGGATTGTACCTTCCGGGCTAATCTCTCAGTTAAACTACTTGGAAAAAGTGTTTGCCAACCACCTCAAGCTGAATGAGGTGTTGGATGATTATAACCTTTTGGTCAATGTGATCAACTGGCAAAAGGTTGTCATATTTTCAGATTTAGAAGAGACTGCAAAGCTCTGCAAAGCCATTTTCTTGATCTCCATGACTTCTTCAACGGTCTGTGAGACTGCAAAGTGCATCACCAAGGCGAATGAAGCTAGCATTGAGGCTTTGCTTGATGTCGCGGTTTCCGAGAGGGTATTCCTTGGTCGCACAGCAAACGACTTGCATAGGGATGTTGTGGAGTGCATTTCCCAGGATGAATTGGAGGTTATAAAATGGGAGAGGCTGGTGTTTGAAGGATGTTTAAAGATGATATCAAGCCTTGAGTGATGTTATTGCAGTAGGGGTCTTTAGAGATATCATTGCGGTAGGGGCCTTGATATCATTGCAGTGCCTTTAGAGGTTGGTTCCATTTCATAGGATGAGATGATGTAATTGTCAGTATTACTAAAACTTGTATACAAAATAAAACACCAATAGATACATCGCTTTGATATATAACGTGACATGGATGTCATTTCTATTGTATAGGCTCGTCATGTGACTCAGACTGTGAAGACTGAAGTGGAAATTTTAGCAGCAAAAGGGATGGTATATGCAGGTTGCCCTTACAGAGAAGTGTGATCTGACTCATGACCTGATGGTATAACAAAGCTGCTGCGAGCAACATACCGAGCGAAGGGAGATACATAGTTGAATAAGCTGTTGCGAAGCAGAATACGGAGCGAAGAGAGATACATAGTTCAATAAGCTACTGCGAAGAGAGATACATAGTTGAATAAGCTACTGCGAAGCGAGAGCATATTTGGGACACACCACTGCGAAGCACATGAGAATAAGCTTGCTATTTGACTAGTCTAAGATGTATAAATAGTGCAGCGAAACAGTTTGATAGATTTCTTTCTAAAGGGTGCAAGTTGGTGTGTGCAAGTAGGTGTGTGCAAGTTGGTGTACGTGTGGGTGTACGTGTGGGTGTACGTGTGCAAGTTCAAATTATAAGAATTCACTCATATATCACTCATCACTCGCCAAGTCTCACTAACTTTGCTCAGAATCAAGGGCTAGTATGCTTACATGAATTAGATATTATGCTGAACAAAACACCTGTACCCAATAAACACAGCGCTACCAATCAAAACTCAATAAGGGCGTGTGGTCTAGTGGTATGATTCTCGCTTTGGGTGCGAGAGGCCCTGGGTTCAATTCCCAGTATGCCCCTTTTTTTCGAATGATGAGCTGAAGTTGGACAACCATATCGTCATTCACTACGATACGAATAGATATCATACTCCCAAACACAATTCACTTGACTGGATTTAATATGTAAGATCCGTATAATGGAACTCATTCAAAGGTGATAGCTTATTCAAATCACAATAGTATTATAATTCTCAAGTCAGAGATAAGAGAATCGCTACTCACTCAAAGTCACGTAGTTATGTAGTTACGTAGTGACGCATCGACGTACTCAAGCACACTCACTCAGGCTCACTCGCACTCACGCACTCATTCATTCATGCACTCACGCACTCATTCATTCATGCACTCACGCACTCATTCATTCATGCACTCACGCACTCATTCACTCACTCACTCGCTTTGCTCGTTCGGGCTTGTCTACGCTGCAAGATGGATCTCAGCAAGATCATTGGCGTATTCTTTGTTATTTACATCAAAAGTGTGAACCAAAGGGAGGGACCTTGGAAATATAATAAAGGACCAAAAAACTCACAAACTAGAATTTACGAACTCACGAACTCAAAAACTAGAATTCACAAACTCACAAACTCGCTTCGCTCGTTTGTGGTAGTTGAGATGATGTCCGAAAAAGAAACCCAGATCAATTGCTTGTGTATTGGAGCAGGTGTATCATCGAAGTTGGTTGGACTTGGCCTTTAACAAGCTCTTCAAGCTTGAATTGGATATAATGGATATTGCAAACTAGCACATCACCAAACATATCAAAGAAAACTAGATGTGCAATCCTCTGCAATCCAGAATACTTTAACAGAAACTTCCACCATAAAGACGTGCTTTCACCAAATGATTTACAATTGGAAACCTACAACTTGATCATATTACCCTTCACCAAACAAACGAGCGAAGCGAGCTTGTTCTCACTCACTCACGCACTTATGAGCTTGCACTCACTCACTCACGAACTCACTCACGCACGCACTCACTCACGCACTCACTCACGCACTTACGCACGCACTTACGCACTCACTCACTCACTCACTCGCACTCACTCACTCGCACTCACTTACTCGCACTCAATCATTCACTCGCTTCGCTCGTTCGTTCGCTCGTTCGTTCGCTCGTTCGTTCGCTCGTGCTGTGTTCAAATGCACTGATCCCTCTATTTGCTGGTTAGTTATTGTGACATATATTGCCACTGTAAAAAGTAGATCGACTCTTATCCTTAGAGTATATATAGTTAGCTAACTCCGGTATTTAGAAATCCGAGTTGTTTTTCGACCAGATTAGAAACCCTTATTGATATGGTGGTGCCGGTGGAGGAAGAGGTCGTTTTTAGAAATGCCAGAGTAAATTAGCGAATAAATAGTGTGACGGACAGAGAATGCAATGTAGGAAGCGGAAGTTGTGACGGACAGAATGTAATCAGTGCAAGTGGTGATGTACAAAGAGGGATTAATTACGTATTTGAAGAGATATGCAAGTTTATTGTGTGTTTAAATGGTGATACATAGTGGAGCGCTAGTTGATGAATGTGAGTGTGAAGGTGAGTGTGAAGGTAAAGGTGAATGAGATTTGAAGGAAGTTTTAGAAATTTGATGTTTTCTGCTTCCGTCATCTCTGTCACTTCTGACACTGTGGACACTTTCATCATTTCTGTCACCTCTGTCACTTTCTTCGTATCCGTCACTTTTGTCATCTCGGTCACTTTGCTCTGGAGTTCCACTGTTTGCAAAGATACGTCGTGAATTACTTGAGAATGCACGCGAAGCTGGTCACATATATTCCCTTCACGAACTAGAACCACTTCTATATACCATCCACAAAACTCTTCGCTCCTCAGATAATCAACCTGTTACAAAACGAACCTCAAATATCACATCTGTCACAAAAGATACCGAATCAATTCCAAGCAAAACTCATCAAATGAACAAAATCCATCAACTAGTTCAATCCAAGTGCTAGGTCATCTAGCCCAAGCTTCAACATTACTCAACAGTATCACTCGAACAAGTTAAAGATCTTATCTTGGTAATAAAATTTGATATCACACTCACACCTCCTAGCCTTTGAAACTACTCTTACTGCTTTACTCGCTTACTCACTCACTCAAAGAATTCGCTACTTACCACCTTTACTTACTCACTCACAAGTTTCAAGTATTCTCACAAGGGGGGACCCTTGAGTTGGCAAAAAATGATGAAAAGTGCAAAAAAAGGCAGAAAAAGGTGGAAAAAGGACTATACAAGGACTATAAAAGGACTATAAAAAGACTATAAAAAGACTATAAAAAAACTATAGAAGGACTCTATGAGCACTTTATGAGCACTTTATGAGCACCTTAAAAGAACTCTTTGAGCACTCTTAATGTAGTCTTTAAACACTCTGAATTCATTTAAATCATTCTCATTCAAACTCCAAAAGACTCAATGTCACATAAAAAAAAATATATAAAAATCATATAGTGATATTCACCATCATCAATATCACACATATCTCATAAAAGTTATAGAAGTCATACATCTCGTGTTCAAATCATAGATGCTATAAATATCTTATTCCATAAAAGTCGTACAAGATTTCGCAACTCACTCACTCGCAAGTGAGTTTGTTCGCTCACTTGTGTTCATCTTTCTCACTCAAACTCACGAACTCACGAACTCACGAACTCACACGCACTCACTCACTCACAAACTCGCTCACTCGCTTCGCTCGTTCGCTCACATCACTGAAATTCCCGCCAACAAACTAATTATATCAGTTAGTGCGAGTAATCACTTCGTTCCGGTGACTAAGCATGTAAACTATACGGGATATAGTGATAGTGATCAGTTATGTAATCCACCATATCTAAGACAAGATGATCCCGCCATAAGCCAAGAATGCAATTCAACATCACAAAGTTTTGTATTCTGCACAACCACAGTATAAATTATTACATGAACGAGAGAACGAACGAACGAGCGAGCGAAGCGAGTTCGTTCGATAGTTCGTTCGTTCGTTCGTTCGTTCGTTCGTTCGTTCGTGAGGAAGGAATTCGGTAGATTCAAACAAACTCGCTTCGCTCGTTTGAGAGTTCGTGAGTCCACACACACCCCATAGTAATCAGAGGTTAGTTCCATTATTCACTCAAATAAGTTAGGGAAACCCTATTATATCATCAAAATAACCTTTGAATAGAGCATATATAAGAATATAGTAAGCAACGTATTAGTCTATTACGAATATAAGATGGGAATATAAGAATATCTCGATCACTCACGAACTCATTTCTCACCCATTTCTCACTCATTCATTCACGCATTTACTCACTCACGCACGCACGCACTCATTCACTCACTCACGCACTCACGCACTCACTCACGCACTCACTCACTCACTCACGCAATTTTGCAACCTTTTGTACTGTAGTTGAATGGGAGATGACAAGCATAAAGTTGTTCAGAAGAAGATTGATATCTACAGATTATAAAAAATTGTTTTATACGCAGTACAAATATGACGAGTGAGTGCAAGTGTACGTTTCAGTAATGTATAACAAATGGATGTTTATTTAAGCGACTCTAGATTGATACTGCGAAGCAGCATAGGACTAAAGTGAATTTTAAAGTGATAAGCTGCTGCGAAGCAGCATAGAAGTGATGACTTTTAAAGTGGTGCTCTTTCTGCGAAGCATACGAGTACAAACCTTCTATACACAATAGAGGAACAAAGTGTATCAAAATTAATCTTACAATAACTAAAAATTAGGTTAAACTCGCACGTTTGAACGCTCGTTTGAAAGATACATTTCTCTTAGATTGGCATACCATTTTCTATTGGAATATGCCGAGACGTTATATTAGAATTGAAGGATATGATTCCAATTCAGCTTTACTCTACATGCACCATTTATTATTGTTGATCAAAGCAAATGTCTTTGAGTCAGTCAAAGAAGTGTCAGAGAAGTTAGTCAGAGAAGTTAGTCAAAGAAGTCCCACACTTACTCACGCACTCACTTACTCACTTACTCACTTACTCACTTACGAACGCTTACTCACTTACGAACGTACGAACGTACGAGCGAACGTACGAGCGAATGCACTGGCTCACACTCGCGCGCTCACACACTGACACTCGCACGCACTCTATCACTCCCACTCACTCACTCACTTCCTCACAGACATTTCCTTACTCACTCACACTTCCTCACAGCTCCTCACACTTCCTCACACTTCCTCACACTTCCTCACACTTTCTCACACTTTCTCATTCACTCGAGTATGTCACCTGGGCGCTATAACGTATGATTAAATGGTGATATAACCAAATATTAAGCATAATCATAGCGAAGCACTCAGAGAATTATAAATTTCACCTCACATGAATGTTAACAAAAAAAGTGATTTTAAACTTGGTTAAAAATAATTTAATATTCACGTTAGATCTCTTGCTAATAGCATAATCATTAAATCAATTTGCTCATTTGGTCAAGTTTATTGCAAATCAAAGAATTCGTTACTCACGAACGAACGAACGAACGAACGAACAAACTCATTTTTGCCACTCACTCTTTCACTATATCACTCACTCACTCACTCACTCATTCACTTACTCACTCACTCACTCACTTACTCACTCGCTTCGCTCGTTCGTCCTTCGTTCGTCCTTCGTTCCCACACAAAACTATCGAGCTTGGTTTGAGTGGTACCTATGCTGAACCTTGGATGGCCTACAAAGTAAAGATCGGTTCAAGCAATTTCTATGAATTCATTATTTTTGTGATTTCGTTGATTTCATGTCTGATTTCTATTGCAACAGTTAGTCAAAGAAGTCACTCACGAAGTCATGGCCTCACTCACGAACACACAAAGTCACGAAGTCACTCAGTTATTTTCGCTACTCAGTCACTCAGTCACTCACTCAGTCACTCACTCACTCAGTCATTCACTCACTCACTCACTCACTCACTCACTCACTCACTCACTCACTCACTCACTCACTCACTCACTCACTCACTCGCTTCGCTCGCTCGTTTATACATAGAAACGCACATGTACAGGTACATCGTCTCAGCAACTTCTTAACACATGTTCATGCAAAGGTAAATCGCCTCAGTGAAATAGTGTATTGAAAGAGCTGATGGGCCTAATGAAATCATAGAAATGAATATTCAAATTAAAAGTATTTACTCGTATTGAACACAATCAAACGAGCGAACGAGCGAAGCGAGTAAGTGAGTGCGTGAGTGAGTGCGTGAGTGAGTTCGTGAGTGAGAGTGAATGAGAGTGAGAGTTCGTTCGTTCGTTCGTTCGTGAGTCTTTCAGTGCTGAGTAGCGAATTCAGCCAAAAAACTCGAGTCTGCTTTTCTGTCTTTTTCCAAATCAACACCATTATTGTATCTGTTAAAGCCCATTATGAATGGTATTGGCTATTCAAGAGTTTGGAATGAACTCACGAACGCACGAACGCACTCACAGAATCACTCGCACTCACTCTACGCACTCACAGAATCACTCGCACTCACTCTCACGCACTCACAGAATCACTCGCTCACACACTCATGCACTCACATATTTCTCACACATTTCTCACTCGATCACTCACTATACATCCACACACACCCCGAGTAATACGAGAACACTTCAACTACAGGAGTTTTCAAATTCAGATTCCATTCATCCTTTTGGGTTGGCCAAGTACTACGTTATTCTTTACAGCAAAATACTCTGCACTTTTATTAACTTATTGGTTTTGTATGATTTGCTCGGTTTGGCTGCTCGTCTTGCTCGCTTTGCTCTGCTCGCCTTTTTTTGCTCACTTTGCTCGATCAGCTTTGGTCGTCTCGCTCCCCTTTTTTTGCTCGCTTCGCTCGCTCTGTTCGCTCGCTCTGTTCGCCTTGCTCACCTCGCTTTGCTTCGGCGTGCAAGGCTTATACAAACCTCTCTAAAGCAACATCCACAACATCCTTTTCAATCTCAGCCTCACCTCCCTCCTCTATTCTCTTCCTTGCTTCATTCTCCAATTTAAAGTTCCTCTCCACACGCAACCTCCTTTCATCAATCACATTCTGTCTCTTCTTTCTCATGAAATTCCTCAATGCCGAGTTCTTAGCCTTAATGTCTGGCCTGATAGCTGTCTTGTCTGGAATTGGTTCTTCATTCACTACAGTTCCTCCACTTTGACTACTCTTTAATCTCACACTTGAAGCCCTCTTGTCAACCATACCCAATTCTGAAGGATCCAAAGCAATGGTATCTGGTGATATCTTATTAAGTAACAGATGTACTTCATGTTGTTGTCTTTGTTTAGCAGACTCGTAAGGATTCAATTCCAAAGCGTCATAATTGGCTTCACCAGAGCCCGGTACTATAATAGAGCTAAATCCCTTCTTATGTCCAACTCCCAATATATCTTCAAATGGTGCAAATTTGATCTTTTCCGTACGGGATCCCGGAATCAAATGTGACATATAAGGTTCTTCTTGTCTTGATGAAGTAAAGACATCCTTCCATATACTCACGTGAGGACCCCAAGAGGCAGCTAATAAACCTGTGTCTGAGATGTCTAGGGATGAAGTTGGGGTTGGAGTGTAGTAAGTTTCCATTTCTTGGAATTTACGGATATCCCAGATTTTAATACTTTTATCAACTCCGGAAACTGCCATATACTTGCCTTCTCTATCAATAGCGATATCTCTTACTGGACCTCTAGTGGCTTGGATCTTAACCAATGGGGTTGACATGCTAGGAGACCAAAGAGAAACCACACCGTTACCATGTCCCAAATGCATTACGGCATTCCATGGGTTTTGTTTCATGGCTTGTGTGGGTCCCATTTTGGTCTTGAACTCACTCACCAACGCTCCGGTACTCACGTCATGGTAACGGAACATCTGCGAATGACCAGCTGTGGCCAAGAGGAAATGGTAGGGTAAAAAGTCCAATAAGGTGGAGTCCACATGCTGCTTCAAACGATGTAATTCCACTCCCTGCTTGTCGTATACAAAAGTGTACTTTTTCTGAGCAACGGCAAAGTATTGATCATTATGGAAATACTTGACTGCATGGACTGTTTCTCCGAGATGGATCTCGCAATCAATAGCACCCAGCTTCCAGTTGATGGAAGCTACATGTCCTTTGGTTCCCCCAATAAGTAAATTACGTCCATTACGGGAGTAATCCATAGTGTAGGGCCCGAATTCAGTAAGCTTCAAGTCGAACTTTTTGTTGGATGTTCCTACATCAACGGCTTTTTCAATATCACGTTGTTGGAATCGGTATGTCTTTTCCATAGGCGAGTCGGCTTCGAGGTAACCTTTTTCTTCTTGAAGTAACATGTCTGTACGAGCCGCTTCCTCTACAGCTTGAGTGTACTGACGATCAATCTTTTGAAGTCTAGCATTGAGAACACGATCTTTGGCACGGGCGGGTTTCTTTTGGATAGCTGATCGGTGGTATTTTGATGGTTTGTTCATGATGGGATGTGATGGGATGGGATGGGATGAGATGCGAACAAACGAACGAACAAACGATCGAGCGAAGCGAGAGAGTGCGTGAGTGAGTGAGTGCGTGAGTGAGTGAGTGTGTGAGTGAGTGAGTGCGTGAGTGAGTGAGTGCGTGAGTGTGAGCACATGAGTGCGTGAGTACATTATTACGTACGTTCACACATTAGTACGTACGTTCATTAGTACGATCAATGCCTTTGATCATGAATTGGCTGTGCATTACTTTTTAAAGTATCAGTCTACTTATCATCCGATTTGTAGAGCTATGGTGAGAGGATTTGAATTTGGATGGAGGTAACCAATGCACGAGCGGGGCGAGTGTTTTGTACGAGATGAGTGAGTTGGTGAGTAGAGCAACCAAAGCACGAGCGGAGCGAGTGGTTTGTACGAGATGAGTGAGTTGGTGAGCAGAACAACCAAAGCACGAGCGGAGCGAGTGGTTTGATCTATTGCTTCGCTCGTGAGTTTATTCCAACTATATTCTCGTTTCGCAGTACAGTTCTCGCTTCGCTCGTTATGCTGCTTCGTAGTAGTTTATTCAAACTATGTATTTCGCTTCGCTCGTTATCTACGCCTTCTCACTCACTCACGAACTCACAAAGTCACTCGCTTCGCTCGTTCGTTTGGTTCGCTCGTTCGTTCGCTCGTTCGTTCGCTCGTGACAAGATGCAAAACTCGAGCTCCCATTCACATGACCGCATGAGTTGTTCTTACAATAACCAAACCGAAAGACTCATGCCGCAATAATAGAATGTTTGACATTGGCATTCAACTGGCGAGTTCGCTCGCTCATATTCTTATATTCTCATCTTATATTCTAGCATGGGTTCATATTGCGGTAAGGGTCCTTAGAGGTGACTTCAATTACTTGGTACGCTGTGCAAATTAATTGGCACCATCATGATCATTGTCTTGGTAAGCTGTACTTAATCAACACATTAACACCATCGTCACTTTTAATATGGAACCAGCCAATTGCTTCGAATTTTACATTTTAGTACCACCGTATTTGCCTTATAAGACCCTTTTGTTTGTGCGAATCAAATGAGCGAACCAAATGAGCGAACAGAATGAGCGAACAGAATGAGTGAGTGAGTTCGTGAGGGAGGAGGTATTGATTTATTAACGATTGATATAGTTATTCATTATTTGGTATTCAATTTATACTGAGTGAGTAATGTAACAATTCTTACAAGCTCACAAGCTCACTCAACCACTCACAAACGCATCAAAACGTAACGTAATAGCAGTCTCAAAACGTAACGTAATTGCAGTCTCACTCACGAACCAGCTCACACGCTTTGCTCGTTAGTTTGATCGTTAGTTGGGTGGCTGCAAAGCACGAGCGGAGCGAGTGGTTTGTACGAGTCAAGTGAGTTTGTGAGTAGAGCAACCAAAGTACGAGCGGAGCGAGTGGTTTGTACGAGTTGAGTGAGTTGGTGAGTCGAGCGAGTTGGTGAGCAGATTGGTGAGCAGAGTGAGTTGGTGAGTAAAGCGAGTTGATGAGTTGAGCGAGTCGATGAGCAGATTGAGTTAGTGAACAGAGCGAGTTGTAATGGTTTTGCTTACTTAGTGGTTACAACGATTTTGCACGTTGGCTTGATTTTTCATACTTTGCTCGTTGGTTGCTACGAGTTTGCTCGTTGAATCATTTGAGTAGTTTTATGCATAGAGTACGAGCCAAGCGAGATTCATAGAGTTTGTGAGTTAGTGAGTGAGTAATGAACTCTGAGTATGTTGTTGGTTAGTGATTTCGGAGTGAGTGAGATAGTAATTTCTAAGTCAGAGGTTACTGATTTAGGAGTAACTAATGAACTCTGATGACTGATTACACACATCCTTTGTCAAGCTCCCCAGAAATATCAAAAAAACCTCTAAAACCCGACCGATACATGAATACTTGTAGTTGGTGAGATATAATTCGGTTAACATGACTAACAGGTACATATTGTCCGTTTCTTCCTCAACGTACTGCACACAGGAACGAGGGAAGCGAGTGAGTTGGTGAGTGATATCACGAGTCAAGATTCATTCACATAATCAGTCTATTACTTCACTCTATTAATGTATTCCTCCTGTATTTAATAATGTTCTTGTAATGTCTTATTTAATAATATTCTTGTAATGTCTTAATTACTGTCATGTGCTTATTCTGAATACTCGTGTCATGTACTCTGATTTCATATCCGTTTCTGCCCTGTGCTCAACTATTCCACTTGTAACATCTCTTGGAATGTTTAAACCATACCACTCATTCTTCTAGTGAGGGTAGCTTGAATAACTACATACACCAAGGTTTGGGTATAAACTGACATTGTGCTTCCTTCTGCACTGGGTGCAACCTAAAGCTCCCTAGAGCATATCGAGAAAGCAAAGGCATACACTCTATGCGTTTAGGTTTTTCCTAAACCCATATGTAGTGGACGTTTATTAGCTATTCTTTTGTCATTTTACAGTGGTCACTTTACTCTCCAGCACTACGTTCAACTACTGCTCGAACGAGCGAACGAACGAGCGAACGAACGAGCGAACGAGCGAACGAACGAGCGAAGCGAGTGAGTGAGTTCGTGAGTTCGTGAGTGCGTGGGTGAATAAGTGAGTGAGTGCGAAGTGTTTGAGTTCGTGAGTGCGTGGGTGAATAAGTGAGTTCGTGAGTTCGTGAGTTCGTGATTGCGAGTGATTGAGTCAGTGAGTTCGTTCGTGAGTGCGTGAGTGCGTGAGTGCGTGAGTGCATTAGTTCGTTAGTTTGTTCGCTCGTTCGTTCGTTCGTTCGATCGTTCGTTCGTTCGATCATTCGTGAGTAGCAAAAACCATAAAACCAACCACATGGAGTAAATGAAAGAAAATGAAAACGTAACTTTGCATTCAAAGTATTCTGTGTGTTTGTGAGCTACCCAGCTCTTTATAGCTGTACATTAAACTCCAAGAGTATATCTTGAGCAAATTAACAGGTGGAACCGATCTTAACAAAATTGATTCCAATGAGCTAGCCAGAAAGTTGCAAAGATCTCAATATGATCATTTTATTTCTTCTCTAGTTATGGTTTGGTTTAGCTATACACCTTTAGGTGTTCAGAATACCTTACTCTTTCGGTTTAGCACATGGTTGAAAATTTGGTGATTTGAGTGCGATTGGGTAGACATAGTGAACTGAATAGTGATCATTAGATCACCTTGTGATTTGTTGTTGGATGATTGGGAAACAAACGAGCGAAGCGAGTTTGTTATCACTCACCCATTCAGTCAGTCAGTCAGTCAGTCAGTCAGTCAGTCAGTCAGTCAGTCAGTCAGTCAGTCAGTCAGTCAGTCAGTCAGTCACATATTCACTCAGTCAATCACTCACCCATTCACTCACTCACTCACCCACCCATTCACTCACTCAGTCAGTCACTCAATATCACTCACTCACTCACTCACTCACTCACCCGTTCACTCACTCACTCGCTTCGCTCGTTCGTATGCCATATTGGCTACGGAAAATAAATCACCATCCACAGTCTTGCATGGTTTAACCGCGTAGTGATAGGATGAAAATACATTGCTCAGCAGTCGATACACTAAACATACGTACAGTGACGAATCGGACCACAGAAACTAGGTTATTAGACAAAATACCAAAGTTGAGGTACTTTGCAAACGCACTCCCCAACTCACTCGCTTCGCTCGTTCGTTAGACCAAGTACCTAAACCACATTTTTAGTCACCATGTTACTGTAGTATCCACCGATCATCCATAGAGTTTCCACCTCCAATCACAACTACAAAAAGTAATACTGCATATATGCCTTTGTCTTTAAGACCCGTACCACAATATATATTTCATTCAACCAAGTATATCGATATCAAGTTACCAATTCAGGTTAACCTTCATTACAAGGTTCACACTTGAGTGTAAGGATCAAAAGTAACCTCTTTCGCTGACTACTCGAGCTTAACGAAAAAAGGTGATCAGTAATCAGCTTGACTGCTGGAGGTGAATGTAAGCGAATACTCACTTAAGAGCCAAAGAATACTTGAAAGAGGAGGAATAAGTTTTATGTGTGAAAGCCTTCTTATTGGCTGGTTGAGTTTTATACGTGAACAGTCCATTGAATACCTGTTCATTACGCTCCAGGTGGGTTCTTGGCTGAAGTGAAAGTTGGATATACAAGAGCAACTAGAACCACAAACCATGAATTAGATTTGATGAGTAGTCTAGAATCATTTCTGACAAACTACAGCAGTGCTGGTTGGTTTAGATCTCCAGATTTATATTCAGGTTGAGTTTCAAAACATGCTCGAATTTCTATAACTCGGGGTGACCTTTGGCCAACCAAAATAAAGTTTTAGCTTAAAGGTATAGCTCGTACTCAAGGTACCAATTGGTGCTTGGTGATAAGTATAAAGAGATGCTTTTAAATTGGCTGAAAAAGACCAAACACTTTTGGTTTGGATTTGGCAAACCTCACAAATTCCTGTGCTACGAATGAGTGGAGTGAGTGTTTTAGTTGTTTCAAGTAATTCTCAAGGGGGGACCCTTGGGAAAATTCTCATTTAAACTTTTGCAACCAATTCTCAAGGGGGGACCCTTGGGAAATATCTCATTCAAAGTTTTCAACCAATTCTCTCTCATGCACACAAGCACTCACTCTCCCTCTCACGCACACATGCACTCACTCTCCCTCTCCCTCTCACTCACACATGCACTCACTCTCACTCTCCCTCTCACTCACTCGCTACTTGAGAATTAACGATTTTCCTGGAAACATGTAACCAACAAACTGAGTGCGTGAGTGAGTGCGTGAGTGAGTGCATGAGTGAGTGAGTGCGTGAGTGCATTAGTTCGTTAGTTCGTTCGTTCGTTCGTCCGTCGGTCCGTCCGTTCGCTCGTCCGTTCGTTCGCTCGTTCGCTCGTTCGCTCGTTCGCTCATTCCCTCGTTCGCTCATTCCCTCGTTCGCTGGTTCGCTTACATCCTACAATAATTAAAACATAATGTATTACAATACATAGTCCTAACTTCAAAAACCAATCCAACTCGTAGACCAGATTACTGTGGAACTAAATAAATGACCACTTGACTGGAATCACACCTTCGGCAGGTTTCCCGAGACGATTAAATGCACCTGGGGATAAGTCCAAATGGTTAGGTGCGCACCCGGGGCAGCTGTCCACCACGGTAACCACCACGGATTTGGTACCACGGTTAACTTTGATTTTCCTTCCGCAGAGCTTATTGTTGTTGGGGTTGCCGTTGGGGGTTTTAGGGTCAAAGATGCTTTTTGGGATGGCAACAACCAAGTCCAGATCTTTGTTTCTTTTACCGCATGCACCAAGTCCGGTGTTGTAGAATGTAGCAACTCCGGTAATATCGGCAGCAACAGTGGGAAGATCATCTTGGGTATCTTCTAAAGAAGCAACGATGGGACCATTATCGATATCTTCTAAAGAACCAATGTGAACATCCAATGCAGACGTGAGAAGGCTGAGAGGAGTAGTTTGTTTGGTTTCTGTTTGTTGTGGATAGTTGAAAACTTGGACAACTTCATCGGAAACAGGGGCTGCAATAGAAGGAGCAAAGAAAGATGCAATAGCGAGACTTGTAAGGGTGATTGGATTCATTATGGTTTGTTTGATAAGAAATCAACAGAAATACGTCTGTTATAAATACCCTGAATACTCACTGTCTGGTTTATTTTTGATCTTATTGGAACATGACCTTGGGGATCTACTAAACGATGTAGCGAGGAAGATCTTGATTAGAGGGATAGTGTAGAGAGGAAGGTCTTACTTGAGGGATAAAAATACCCCAAGGTCATTTTCAATTGTCACCGCCTCTGGTGAGGAGATGCTGTGCCGGTTATGAGTCCTGCCTGTTTTGTGCTAGTTATTGAACTTTACGATCAAGATGCGAGCGAACGAACGAGCGAGCGAAGCGAGTGAGTTCGTGAGTTCGTGAGTTCGTGAGTTTGTGAGTTTGTGAGCTCGTTCGTTTGTGAGTTCGTTCGTTTGTGAGTTCGTTCGTTCGTTCGTTCGTTCGTTCGTTCGTTCGTTCGTTCGTTCGTTCGTTCGTTCGTTCGTTCGTTCGTTCGTTCGTTCGTGAGGAGCGAGTTCGGTAGACTCAATCAGATAATAAGTCAAGAGGTCATGCTATGATCGAGATCTTTAGGTTAAGGATTAGGAGATGCAGGGATGTTCCAAGTTTACCCCATTTAAGTCATTGACAGATAAGCCATGAAGATGCGTGAGGGGTTAAGTGGGCGGAGGGAGTGAGTGAGTGAGTGCGTGAGTGAGTGAGTGCGTGAGTGAGTGAGTGAGTGAGTGAGTGAGTGTGTGCATTTTGGTGGGAACAAATGGCAAAAGAAATTCAAGAGCAATGCTACCGATCTATCAATTTGGACTCACGGACAATGTCACCCACCACCTTATGATCGTAGCGAGTAATCACTCACTCACTCACAATGTCACTCAACACCGTATGATCGTGGCGAGTAATGACTCACTCATGAACTCACTCACTCACTCACTCACTCACTCACTCACTCACTCACTCACTCACTCACTCACTCACTCACTCACTCGCTCACTCACTCGCTTCGCTCGTGAGTTCGCTCGTGAGTTTCATTTGTTCGCTCGTTCGAACCTCTAAAGACTACCAGCAAGGCCTATGCATGTTTTCACCTCCCAAATTTAATATGTAAGAGCTTTCGTGTTTAATGATCAGTAAGTTAGTTAGCTGGTTAGTCACTCACTCCCTCGCACTCACAGCGAAGCGTGTTTGGTTGAGCAGCCGTTGCTCAGCAGCCGAAACTACACATACATACGGTACGACTCAACACATAAACTAGGATACTAGACAAAGTGCGTACATAGCAACGAGCAAACGAGCGGAGCTAGTTTGATGATTAGAGTTTGGGAGTTTGAGAGTGAGTCCAAACAAGAGTAACGAGCGAACGAGCGAACGAGCGAACGAACGAACGAACGAACGAACGAACGAACGAACGAACGAACGAACGAACGAACGAACGAACGAACGAACGAACGAACGAACGAACGAACGAACGAACGAACGAACGAACGAACGAGCGAACGAGCGAACGAGCGAACGAACGAACGAGCGAACTAGCGAACGAGCGGACTCACACTCACGACCTCGCACTCACGAACTCACACTCACTACCTCGCACTCACGAACTCGCAATCACGAACTCGCCCCCACTCACTCACGAGCTCATTCGGTTCGCTCATTCGGTTCGCTCATTCGGTTGAACCACTTGACAGTAAAAACTGTCACAGTATACTGCTAGACCGGGGAGGGGTTTATCCTGGATGTTATAAATGATATAGTGAAACTATCCTTGGGAGATAAAAACCATAGGATAGGCATATATAGGCTTTCGGGGGGGTTGATACTCACAAACGAGCGAACGAATGAACGAATGAGCGAATGAGCGAATGCGCAAAACGAACGAACAAATGAACGAATAAGAGAATGAAGGAACGAACGAACCAATCAACGAACTCACCCACTCAATCACTCTCACTCTCTCTCACTCACACTCACTCTCTCTCACTCACTCACCCACTCACTCACTCCCCATTCACTCCCCACTCACTCACCCACTCACTCGCTTCGCTCGTTCGTGACTTGGAGTGGAGTGCTGAAAAATGGTGTATGTATTTATTAACCAGTTACATTCATTCAATCGGCAGTGAGCTTCGCTCCTTTATTCCAATTCAATAGAATTCGCCAACCTCGAATTCAACACACGATCAGAGCGAGTGAACGAGGTGGTGAGTTAATGGTTTACGTTATACGCTATATTGATAATTTGTGTACCAAAAAGACGTTAATGAACATTAAGCAAAAGTCAAGGAAACCAAAACCTTATGGCGCCAATTCTCTTGACACTACGTACAAGTTTAATTCATTTAATTTTTGATGAATTTCCTTCAAAAACCGAGTGACGTCAAGAACATTAGCGACGATTGCACGTTCAATGTTGACTTCTATTTCAAAGTATAACAAGAACACATTGTATTGTAACATTGATATTATCATCACATCTTCATGTCATCTTCATATCACTTCTAATTATAGCATTTTCATACAGCACTACTCGTCCACCTTTTCGTGTTGCACTGGTTTTGTAGAGCTTAACAAAGCCTTCTTTGTGTGAGCGACTTTTGTGTACAGCAAACCCCTGGTTTCTAGCTATCACACAGGCTTGTGCGAGTGTACTCATCAAACAGACTCATATACTCTTTAGGTGAACCGGGCCCACATATACTCTTTGAATCGGTTCAGCTTGTTTTTGACATTCAATTCGGTTAGGCCGTCTCATTCAAGAAACCACCCATGCAGAATAATAGGCATATCCAATCAAAAGGTTATTTATTGCGGCTCGGGTGTGTAGAGGCTTTACAAGTATGTGCGAACGAGCGAGTGAATGAGTGAGTGAGTAGCGAAAATGAGTAAGTGAGTAGCAGTAAGTGAGTAGCGAAAATGAGTGAGTGACTCCATGACTTCGTGAGTAACTTCTCTGACTAACCTCTCTGACTGACTTCTCTGACTGACTCAAACACATTTACTTTGATCAACAATAAAATGGAGCTGTACGATAAAACTGAATTGGAATCACATCCTTCAATCCTAATATAACGTCTCAGCATATTCCAATACAATGTGGCTGGCTAATCTAAGAGAAATGAATCCTGAGTGAGTGAGTGCGAACATACAAGTGCGTTAGTATGTGAACTCCCGCTTAACAACCTCTGACTAAGAAATTATGTCAGTGTGCGAGACGAGATCATTTACGTAATAGATCTCATCTAAAGACAGCAAAGATCGTAGTCAATTCAAACCGAAACTGACAGTACAAGGGTAATTCTATTTGATAGTGTAGTTATGGTGGTGGTTTAAGTGGCAAGAAAGATCTCGTTTCGAATAGCCTGGGAGGCTTCAAAGTACGTTGGTTAGTTGGGAAGTGTATTGGGGTCTCCAGATTACCGGGACCTTCGTAGCTCACTAGGCTCTCAAGAAACGCCCATTAACCACACTGGCTTTACTTGGTTTCTCTCGGTACGATTACTTAGCTCTTCTGCAACAGTCACTACACTTACTAACCGCACTGGCTTTACTTTCTCTCGGTTCGATAAGCTTTTCTCCAACACTCACGCGTTACGCTCACTCACTCGCTTCGCTCATTCGTTCGCTCATTCGTTCGCTCATTCGTTCGCTCTGCTCGTTAGTTCGCTCATTCGTCATGTTCCGCCCCAAACCCCGCCTCATCCCATCCCCAATCATCTACACAACCGTGGCCGCATCCTCCATCCTCGCCAGCTACTACCTCTACGACGCCAAGTCCTCCATCCACGAATACGTCCTTTGTCCCCTCATCCGAGTCCTCACCGATGCAGAACAAGGCCACAAGTTGGGTATCGCCCTCATGAAGTACGGACTCGTCCCCAAACTCTTGGACGAGCAGTTTGTCGACACCTCCCCGCTCACCGTCAACGTGTTTGGAACCACCCTCAAAACCCCTATCGGGTTGGCTGCCGGACTTGATAAGGACGGAGAGGCCATCGATCCATTATTTGATTTTGGCTTCTCCTACGTGGAAATCGGTTCCATCACTCCTGAGCCCCAAGAAGGAAACCCCAAGCCCCGTTTCTTCAGACTCCCTCGCGACGACGCCGTAATCAATCGTTACGGCTTCAACTCTACAGGCCATTTCAACGTCATGGCCACACTCAAATTGAGATTCTCCAAATTACTCTCCAAGTTCGAAGAAGCCAATACTGTACCCCCAGCAAACTCCTTTAGGGAAAATAAGCTCTTGGGTATCAATTTGGGAAAGAACAAGTATGGTGACGAGGTTGAAGACTACGTTAAAGGTGTGCACAGAATGGCTCCTTATGCCGATGTTCTCGTGATTAACGTCTCCTCTCCAAATACCCCGGGATTACGTGATCTTCAAAGTGAGCTGAAATTGACAAACTTGTTACTGCAAGTGGTGACTGCTAGAAATCTTGCCGGGGAAAACATCTTGGGTAAAAAGCCTCCCGTTATGGTCAAGGTGGCTCCAGACTTGACCGAGCCTGAAATCGAGTCCATTGCCAACTCTGCCATTGAGTCGGGTGTGGATGGGATTGTGATTTCAAACACAACCATATCGCGTCCTGTGGAACTGTTGATCACCTCTGACCACGACTTGATTCATCAAACCGGTGGGTTGAGTGGTAAGCCCTTGAAACCGCTCTCTTTACAGGCTTTACGTCATCTCCGCAAGTATACCAAGGATTCCAACCTTGTTTTGGTTGGTTGCGGGGGGATTTCCAGCGGTAAGGATGTCTTGGAGTTTGGCAAGGCGGGTGCAACATTTGTACAATTGTATACGAATTTCGCTTACAAGGGACCTGGGTTACCAGGGAAGATTCGTGATGAGTTGTTGATTGAATTGAAGAAGGAGGGAAAGACTTGGGAGGAGATTATTGGAAGTGAATAGGTAGCGAGCGAGCAAAGCGAGCGAGCAAAGTGAGCAAGCAACTAGCGAGCAAAGTGAGCAAGAAAAGCGAGCAAGCCAACCGGACAAGCGAAGCGAGTAAATAAATAGCATTTCCTATATTGTAGATTATCAAGAAGATGTACTGTGAATTATAAAGTACTTCACCGATTGGAATGAGTTAGTGGCGAGTTCTCATGATTCGCATATGATATTTCGTACTCATTATGATCTCAATGATCTCTATCAATTCCCTACTCAACCTTATGGTTTTTGTGTCGTTTTGTGAGTGTGCTGTTTTGTGACATCTTTTCTTTTGTGGATGATTTGATGTAATGAGGTGACTGGTCAGACAGCTTCAACACTCATTCCAATTGGCATGGAATGCTCCATTCGTGAGCAGTTTACGAAATTGTTTGTCACCTTTACTTTTAACGATGAGGATGCATACATAGTCAATATCAATCGTCATAAATATTAATCGTCAATATCAATCAGTTTGTCAATTGGTCTATCACTTGCTCGCACCTTTGCCTGCCTCTCCTCATATATATTGTTTGCTAAACGTTGGTAGTTATATTTGGAGTACACTTGTGCTTGATATTTGTCTTGTGCGTACCCATATCGACTTGAGCGAATGAACGAGCGAAGCGAGTGCGTGAGTGAGTGAGTGAGATAGTGAGTGAGTGAGTGAGATAGTGAGAAAGCGAGTGAGTGAGTTCGCTCTTTCGTTCGTTCATTCGTTCTCTAGTGAGTACGTCAGTGAGTGAGTGCGTGAGTGAGTGAGTGAGTGAGTGAGGGAGTGCGTGAGTGAGTGAGTGAGTGAGTGAGGGAGTGCGTGAGTGAGTGAGTGAGTGAGTGAGTGAGTGAGTGCGTGAGTGAGTGAGTTACACACAGTATTGCGATAGGGGTCTTCAAACGTCAGTTATTCCAACTACATGTTCCATCAAGATGTACACATTATAAATCAACCCAAAACATTGATTTCCACCAACTAAATGATGGTTTATATCCATAACTACGTAAGTTTAACTATTGCCAATGATACAAAACCAACAAGAAAATGTCACAAATCGGCGAATATCACTCAGCAATTAGGCGAATATACCTCAGCAATTAGGCGAATATACCTCAGAAACTGCCAATATTCCGTAGCAACTGGCAAATATCCCTCACCAATAACGCAAATATCACTCACCAATAACGCGAATATCCCTCACCAATATCGCAAATATCCCTCAGCAACTGGCAAATATACCTCAATGTCATATAAATACACAACACCTACTGTTAAGATACCCAACACCTACAACCAAGATGAATTCCCCAGTTTTATATGCCAACGAAACCTGTCAATGTACTAAATGTTCATGCAAATCATGTTCATGTACATCTGGTCAATGCTCATGTTCCAACGAAAAACCAAGCAGCTGTGTGTGTTCTTCATGTTCGTGTGCCAAGTGCTCCTGTTAGATGCATGGAGGTCTTTGGAGTACACTGGATTGTATAATTGTGAATGATATTTATTTTTGATGAAAAGTGTAGTTACCAATGGTGGTTCTGTAGTTACCAGCACAAGTGGTGACTGTTCATTTTATGTTACATGTGTTATGTAATTTGTATGTAATGCGTGAGTGCGAGTGAGTGCGAGTGAGTGCGAGTTCGTTCGTTCGTTCGTTCGTGAGTTCGTGAGTGTGCGAGTGCGTGCGAGTCCGAGTGAGTGAGTTTAAAGAATTAATCCGCGAGTTTGCGTAAACTCAATCCAAGGACTCATTAATGAAACAGCTGTTTATATGTTTTTGTAAGATTTCTTCGCTATAAGGCTTTATGGAGTGATTTCCATGCTTTGCACTGGCTGAATCACATTGTGTGAGCTACGAACGAGCGAAGCGAGTGTGAGAGTCTGTGAGAGTCTGGGAGAGTCTGGGTGAGTGGGTGATTGTGAGAGTCCGCAAGAGCCTGAAGAGTCTGAGTGAGTCCATTAGTTTGTTCGTTCGTTCAAACAAAAGAATTCGCTACTCGCTCACATAAAGTTGCTCAGATCTGTTTCTAGTAATTTTAAGGTTCTATTTACAAGCGTAAAGACGTATACATGTGGTATCCCGGTTATCATCTAGAGCAAATTCTTTAACGGACTCACTCAGACTCTTTCAGACTCACCCACGAACTCACCCTCGAACTCACGAACTCACGAACTCACTCACGAACTCGCTTCGCTCGTTCGTACTCTCGAACAAAGAAAAGTGTAGAGAGTATATTGCTGTGGCTGCGCGATATATAATTATAACGAAAGCTTCTCTAGAGTCTTTTCTACTTTCCTTCAATTCCCAAGCTTGGTCTACTCATCTTCAACTCGGCCAAAAGAGCGAGTTCGTGACTGAAGGGTTGTTGGTGAGCTTGTGAAAAAATGAAGGGGGGACCCTTGAGAATTGGATGCAAAAGTTGAGAAAGCAAGAGGAACATTTTCATGAGGTCCAGAGAAGTTATAAAATTACTATTGGATTCATAGGATTAATTGGTGATGAAATTCAAAGAAGAAAATGAGTATTGAGCTCACTCAAATTCAGTCAGTCATAACGCAGGCAGTCGGTAACAATAACGCAGTCAGTCGGTAACAATAAATTTGGTACACACTATTGAGGATAAGCATCATGTTGAAACCACCTCTTTAACACTCCTCAATCTTGTTTCTGGTTTCAAAACGAGCGAGCGAGTATTGCTTTGCACGTTTGGTTATACTTTGCACGCTTGGTTATGCTTCACAATACCACCTCGCACGATTCGTTAAAGTCACAGTATGAATAAGGTGGGTTTGGATTGGCAGTGATCAACCTAATCAAGTGATATCATGGGCACAATTGGACCAAAAATTTTGAAGGGCGTATATACTACCCAGGTAATTAACCTGCCTCCAACAATGTTGACTTTCACAGAGCGCGCTCACCAGCCATGTCAAAAAGATTGGACGAGTCAGGAATCGAACCCGAGACCTTACCCATGCTAAGGGTACGCGCTACCAACTACGCCACACGCCCATTTTCTGATCAAAAAGTTGTATCCTGGCACCACACAAATCACAAACGCATACTAATTCAAAGTTTCCCTTAGAGACTTACAAGGGTTTTCATCCTTTTCTTGTTATGTCACGTTATGGTTTCAGAGCTTGTAGTGAGTTTTGCGAGATAGAACTAAGCATCTCAAAGTTTACATTGTTGAGTGCAAGTACTTGCCTCTGAACAAAGTAATATAATCGACTATTGAAAGATTTATTCCAAAAATAAGATATACATGTGAACAATTGGACATACAGAGCTCACGTTGCTCATCCAAATCGTTGCGCACATTCTCTACTCTAGTGTTCTTCAACGTCCATATCTTAGTGTCACAGAAACAAAGTGTCCATCCCCTCATATCAATGCAATGTCAAGGGTACATTTGAACTGAATATAGTGCAAGCATTTGAATATAACGTCAAGTTTATACAATAGAGTTTAGTATATGGTTTTAGTTGAACATCTAAATACTTGTATCCTTATAGAGACCTGTACTGTGTGCCTGGTGACTGTTATATCATGTGAACACTATCATAAGTTACTCAACCAAGATGAACAGTACTGCTCTTACTCAGCAGAGTGGGGCTGTGATGTAAAGTTGCTGTATTGTGATTCCCCAGGTGCAGGCGTATTGAAGTTAAGCAGGTGATGCGGGTGTGCCTTGTTATTGATCATATTGAGTCAATATACCAAATTATCAATTACTCGTTGTTTTTAAACTGGCCAACCATTGGTCTGGTGTACCATTGCTGTATTTTACACAGTAGATTTGATGTTGGGCGTTTAGTGAATTCACAAAGAGCATCATCCATGTTAATAATAAGCATTTTTGATAAGAATCATGTTTATCTAATGTCCATTTATTCATTTTCATTATCATTAGTTAGATTTTTTCCATTGCGGTATGGGTCAGGAAGATCTATTATTGTGGTGTGGGTCTATTTTTGCGGTGTGGGTCTATTTTTGCGGTAGGGGTCAATTTCATTGCGGCATTGGTTGTTCGTTCGTAGCTAAAAATTATGTGAGTGCGAGCGCTCGTTCACTCACTCACTCATTCACTCACTCGCTTCGCTCGTTCGTAATGTTCATCATGTTTGTATCCAACAATATTTCAGGTAATATCCATAATATTCATCTGATCATGCAACTGCATTTTAAATGCCTCACCAACACCTTTACCTCTTGTTACCGTCCAACAGAAACCAAAACGTCATAGAACAAACGAGGAATACACAGAGTGGCCATCCTCCTCAATATATTCTTGTTGATGATGACTAATAATAACTTGTAGATTTCATCATTACGTCACTGTCATTCGTCAAGCACTATGAATGACTCGCTTCAAGAATGATTGAATTTGTTGACATGTCATTTAAACCACAAGATCGATGCTCTTTGTGACATTTGGTTATTGACGTGAGTGTAGTTATTTGAATCATATGTATGTTCCTGATCATTTGATCATGTTTATTCATTTATTGAGGTATGGGTATTCTTTGCGGTATGGGTCTATTTGTGCGGTATGGGTCTTTAGAGTGCACTTCTGTCAACCTACTCGCTTAAAAGCTAATGAGCAAAGCGAATTAGCTCTAACTCACAAGCAGCTTATTATCTTATTCGGTTGTTCGCTAATTCGCTCCGCTCATTAGCAGCAGCTTATTATCTTATTCGGTTGTTCGCTAATTCGCTCCGCTCATTAGCAGCAGCTTAGTATCTTATTCGGCCGTTCGCTAATTCACTCCGCTCATTAGCAGCAGCTTAGTATCTTATTCGGTTGTTCGCTAATTCACTCCGCTCATTAGCAGCAGCTTATTATCTTATTCGGTTGTTCGCTAATTCACTCCGCTCATTAGCAGCAGCTTATTATCTTATTCGGTTATTCGCTAATTCGCTCCGCTCATTAGCAGCATTATCGTATACGTTGTCGCTAATTCGCTCCGCTCATTAGCAGCATTATCTTATACGTTGTCGCTAATTCGCTTCGCTCATTAGCTTCACAACCAACTCATACCTCACCTCCTCAACACTCTTGCCCTGCTGACTCGCCACCACCATCAAATAATCCCGATTCTCCATCGAATTCATAATCATCTGTCGACGCAACTGCTCCTGGTAATTCAAACTCATTATCGCTCCAAAAAAAAAACAGACATGTCATCAATCTCTGCCGAGGAAAAGAAGAGGTTACTACGTGAGCGTAGGCAGGCCAAAATGGCCAAAGGACAAGCGAGCTCGCGTCTTAATGATATCCTTGCCCTGGGTTCTTCTGTAAAGCAGAACTCTGCTGTGTCGGTATTAGATGCTACACCTGCTACGGCCAACGAGGATCCAGAAATCCAAGATATCAGTACTGTTGAGCAAATCTCCCAACACCAGCAACCTCCAGCAGAAGACATTGAGCAAATGTTCCAAAAGATGTTTGCTCGTGAAGGTCCTCAAGGTCAACAGCAAGGTCAACAGCAAGGTCAAGACCAATTTACTCAAATGATGATGAATATGATGAACGGTGGTGGGGACTCGTCACCAAATGGCTCGTCAAACTCCGCGCCCCTGATGGAACAAAATTCCGCTGCGTTCCAGTACCAGCAGGACCTCGCTCGCTACGGAGAGTACCAGCAAAGGCGCCTCAACTTTGCATTTCTCGTGATCCGTTTCACCGCGGTTCTAGTCAACTTTTTCCACCATTTTTCCTCTAGTGAGAACTTTGTGGCTTCCTCGCACGTGTTCATTCGTCACGTGGACCTGTATGAGACGAAGGCATTCTTTGGGTATTTCATGAGTATTGAAGTTGCTTTATTAAGTGCCTACTATTTGATTTCTTCGCAGCGGGGGTTATTGAAGGCTTATTCGGAAAATAACATTATTTTCAAGGGGTTAGGGTATTTGGGTATGGTTTGGCCTCAGGCGGGTTCGTATAGGGAATTGATTGGGGGGTTGTTGGGATATTATCAGTTGATTAGCATGCTTTTGGGGGATATTGGGTTGGTTGTTGTTTTGTTTGGGTTGTTTTCGACAGCTAGCCAGTGAGCAAAGTGAGCGAAGTGAAGTGAGCGAAGCGAGCGAACGAGCAAACTGAGCAAACTGAGCAAACCGAGAAAACCGAAGCGAGCAAAGTGAGCGAACGAAACAAAAGAAACGAATTATGCAAACCCGACCAAACCGAACAATTGAGCAAACCGTTCAAAGCAAACCGAGCACAGCAAATCTAGTGAAGATCGAATAAAGATGTTTATCAATAAATTTCATTATTCATCGCCTTCACTCATGTACCTTTCCAACTTACTTTCCGGTTCAGATATCATTATGGCACTATGGTTTCATGTCTGCGTGCTTACTCTGATCAGAAATGCTTTGTTACTCTGTGCTGGCACCTATGATATTAGCAAGATATTTTGTATATTCAATCACATTTAGTAGATGTTTACAGAGTATGACAACTCACAGCCTTAAACTTTTATAAAGTGGAAGCTATTGCAAGGTTCTTGTAGTATGTTGGTTATGGGTCATTCCCAAACTGGCACCATCCAGAATGCCTCTAAAGATCCACACCCCAGAGTGTAAGAACGGAGGTTTGGTTCGAGATTTATGAGGTAGGAGGTGTACGAGATGTATGTGATGTATGTGAACTGAGGTGTATAGGATATCATATTATTGCAGCACGGGTGTTTAGAGTGAGTTCGTGAGTGTGTGTGTGCGAGTGAATGTGTGCGAGTTCGTGAGTGTGTGCGATTGAGTGAGTGAGTGCAATTGAGTGAGTTCGTGAGTGGGTGAATTTGTTTGTTCGCGCGTTAACTAACACTTCTAATACTCGACTTCTATGACTAATGATAAGAGCAACCCCTAGATTCGTAATTTACAGCAAACAGCGTTGCTTCAATTATAAGAATTCGCTACTCACCAACTCATTCACGAACTCTGTATACGGAAATGACAAATATTAGGTCATATACGTTATTTATGACGGCCACCGCCGTCATGAAAACATTGATGTGATAATCACCTCTGTTATACCTCTAAGGCACACCCGTAACCTATTTTGTCGATGGTTTTCATCGTTGGCTAACGCCAACTATGTCAACCTGCAATCTCTCACGAAATTGCTCAGTGCTGTAGAGTCACACACACTATCACCAAATTGCCCGTAAGTAAGAAAACACCAATGAGGCACAACCAAACAAGCCGTAGATCCCCTTAAAACCGGAATTTACAGCTAATAAACCCACTCGCTTTGCTCGTTCTTTTGCAACTGAGTAACAGAGCGACAGATTACGGTTCCTGCCTCACTATAGACAAAGAGAGAAAAGCAAGGTTACTTTCACCAATACACACAAGTGTGAGAAAATGCATGTGTACATTTACAACATTCAGTATTGATTGTATTTTCACATATAACGTTTTGATTGGTCCAAATAGCAAGAGGTGATATTTGACGCCAACACCTGATTTGGGATGTATCACATTTTTAGGGTACCATGGATTATGTGCAGGATAGTATACCAATGTAGCAGGTGACGCTAACATGAACATTAACCTCACAAATGGTTACGAACGAACGAGCGAAGCGAGTGAGTTCGTGAGTGGGTGGGTGAGAAAGTGAGTACGTGAGTGAACAAAACGAGTGACTTCGTGAGTGAGTAGTGTAGTGGGAGATCATCAACACTCTTGAATCTCAATAGAGGATGGCTCAATACATGCATCGCAGATGTAATTTGAATCCTTCAGTACACGCTTAGGTTTCATGGCCTATTCTTATCAGTACGTTTGGCGATGGTATTTGGTAAAGACACTACACACGACAATTGCATGAATCGAGCAGGAGTTCCATATGGGTTACCATAATATAACAAAATTGACACTTTTCCACAATAGCTGTCACGATTTATTAAACATGTTTTTGCAATTTATCCTAATTGTTAGGGTTATAAGGTTATAGGGGGTCCAAGGTTAGTGGGAAAACGGTATTAACAATTTTTGGTAGGGGGTGAAGCTAGCTATAGATATTAGGTTGCTCCTGTTATGATAGTTTGGATTCAGCTTTAAGGAAGTTTGACGAGCAAGCGAAGCGAGTGATTGCGTGAGTGCATGGGTGAGTACGTGGGTGTGAGCTGGTGAGTGGGTGGGTGAGCTGGTGAGAGTGAGTGAGTGAGAGTGAAAGAGTGTGTGTGTGAGTGTGTGGATAGCGCATTTTGCGTCAAACGAAGAAAGTGAGCAATTGAGTAAAGTATTCAATATGAAGGAACCTCAACTAAAAGAGTATGAGTGAGTAAGTGAGTGCATGAGCGAGCGAGCGCACCACTCACGCACGCACTCACACACGCAGTCACGCACACTCACTCACTCACTCACTCAGTCTCTCACTTGCTTTGCTCGTTCGTTTGCTCGTTTGCTCGTTTGCTCGTCATATTGTTCGTATTCAATTAAATGCTTCTATAATCATGTTAACTTTTTTATTTTGGTCATCTTCCTCTTGATTTCGGTGTCATCTGCTTTACTCTCTAATTATGTTGGCAAAATTCTCATTTATTTGGTGGTCAGCCACTACACTACTCACTATTGATGGATGAGAAATAAGAATGTCACTTGATGGCAAATTTGATAGTCTTTGATACTTTACGCAATAATCAAACAAATTCAAAGAATAAAGCGAAGATTAAACCCGTACCACATTAATGGAAGAAACGGGTACGTAGTGGTTAATGTACAACTCATTCACCTTCGGCGAACATAACAAACACGGTCGCGTAAATCAGCAATATCCAACCACAGGCTTAAATTGCTTCAACGGGCGACGAATGGTACCAGTACTCGTGAGACTGGGGCGAATAGCACCACTGTACTTCCAGAGCGTGTGTAGTAATCCAATTGAATGATACCCGGAACAAAAACTACAGCTTCGCAGCACTATCCATGTATAGTTTTTTAGTTTAGTCACACAAAAGCAGCTCAAGGAAGCTGAGGATTTATCTGATCCTGTCTAATGACCAATTGGTGGAGAATAATCATTTGTACCTTACATGTAAAGGAGAACCATCAATTGTACTCATGCGTTTGGCCATAATCTAGCGGATGGTAGCTTCGGGGTGGTATCTGATCGGCCAATTTAACTATAATGCTAACTCTTGGGTTTAATGGTGAGGTATCACAGCTCTACTCATGAACGGAGTAACGAAGTGACATTTTTAATCAAATGAACAAAGTTACAGTTTTCAATCAAACGCAAAAATGAGCAAACTCACTCCGTTCGTTTGCTCGAACGAACGAACGAACGAACTCACTTTGCTCGTTCGGAGCAATTTCAGGTGGAATTGCAGGCTGACAAAGTTGGCGTTTTGATGAAAACCATCGACAAAATAAGCTACCAATTGGGGTGTACCCTATAGGTAGGCCCGAGATAGTTATCACCTTTACACCAGTTATGACGGATAAGCAATGTATATGACCTAATATTTGTCATTTGCGTATATCGCTAACACTAGCCCTTGTCAGCCAAGGAAGAAATACGTAGCACAATGTGGATTGTGTAACCAGGTACAATAGCGTCTACCAGCAAATACACACCCCACTTGCTAACCGAAAATAATGGAACATAGGTCCTAGCACTTTGACCTTAATATAGCATACCAGCATGAAATGTAGGTACGCTATCAATATGACCTGATATCTGTCATTTCCGTATACCGCTAACAGATAGACACTCCCTCGCACTCGCACTCCCTCGCACTCCCTCGCTTGGCTCAGAGTGAGTAGTGTAGTGGGGGATCACGCAACAAATGTGTCACATGAGAGATTGATTATTGCGTAACTTTGATATGAGTAATTTCGCTAAAGAGACAGTCATTTTGTATGTAACTGATATCAAGAATGACTATTTTTTTTGCATAATGTTATTTTTATTCAGTTTGACTAGTTAAGTATTATTAGCGGCATACAGTTATAGGCGCTGGACAAGCGGTATTAACTAATTATTAGGTCGATGGAGGTGTGAAGCTAGCTATAGATTATAGGTAGCTCCTGGTTGGAATCAGCTGTCAGGAAGTGACTAATTTGTTTGAGCTCTAGATGATAATCGTGCACGTGTGTACGTCTTTACGCTTCTAAATAGAACCTTAAATTTACTAAAAACAGGGATATACTTAGAAGGTAAGAGTCAGAAGCTCTACTCACCAAATGTGCGAATTCCTCTTTGTGTTCATAGCAACTTACCAATCATTACTAGATTGGTGTAATCCGAAACAACTTACACTGCAAGTTGCGGAACCGAAGAGCGGTATGACAAGTCATACCGTAATCACAATATTGTCTGTACCGAATATAAAGCCTGCCCAATAGCTATTAGTCGGAGAATACCCATAAGATTCTAGGCTATTAGCCTGTGGAAGCTGACAAGTATACAAGTTATGAAAAATAAACGAACGAACGAATAGTGCTGCGAAGCAGTACTATGAGTGTTTACTCACGAACGAACGAATGAATAGTGCTGCGAAGCAGTACTATGAGTGTTTACTCACGAACGAACGAACGAATAGTGCTGCGAAGCAGTACTATGAGTGTTTACTCACGAACGAACGAACGAATAGTGCTGCGAAGCAGTACTATGAGTGTTTACTCTCGAACGAACGAACGAATAGTGCTGCGAAGCAGTACTATGAGTGTATACTCACGAACAAACGAACGACCTAACTCACGCATTCACGAACTCACGAACTCTCGCACCCGCGAACTCACGCACTCACGAGCGAACGAGCGAACGCACTCACGAACGAGCGAACGAGCGAACTCACGAACTCACTCACTCACGAACTCACTCACGCACTTGCTCACTCACGAACGAACGAACGAACTCACGAACGAACTCACGAACGAGCGAACTCACGAACTCACGAACTCACGAACTCACTCACGAACTCACTCACACACTCACTCACGAACTCACGAACTCACGAACTCACGAACTCACGAACTCACGAACTCACGAACTCACGAACGACCGAACGACCGAACTCACGCATTCACGAACTCACGAACTCACGAACTCTCGCATTCACGAACTCTCGCACCCGCGTACTCACGCACTCACGAGCTCACGAGCTCACGCACTCACACACTCACACACTCACACACTCACACACTCACACACTCACACACTCACGAACTCACGAACTCACGAACTCACGAACTCACACACTCACGAACTCACGAACTCACGAACTCACGAACTCACTCACGAGCGAACGAACTCACACTCACTCACGAACTCACGCACTCACTCACTCACTCGCTGCGCTCGTTCATTCGTTCGTTTGCTCGTTCATTCGTTCGTTTTTCAACCACCCCAAATCAATCAAACCCTGTACTGAACAATCATCAACCCAATCCAATCCCTTCTCACTCTCAAACTCTATTCCCTTTGGAAATTCAACAACCTCCTCTCCAAAAATTTCTCCCCTCTTTAAAAAATAACACACCTTTTCCTTTTCACACATAAGCACATCAAATGTATTCTGCTTAAACTCATCCCCAAAATTCATAGTACTAGAGGCTTGCCTAAACTGAAAAAGCCCATAAACGTGGGCTTGATGAAAGCCGTCATTTGATAATTTCTAAAAAACCGTTCCCCAGCTATAATCTTATATGTACTGGATTCATCACAAGAGTCAGCTTTATATAAAGGCAAAGAGACAACCATGGTGTCAAAGTTGTGTAAGCTATGAAACTTTAATATATCATTCTCATCATTATCAGATCCCATAACTGGTTTAAAACAGTTGTACAGAAGCCTTATTCTCTTGACACTAGGTGGTAGTTTCAAGTCATTCAAACGTTCCACACTATTGCAATCCAATCTCAACTTTACAAGTTTATGAAGATACGTCACATCCAAACTTTTAATATAATTAAAAGTCAATATTAATTCCTCAACATTGCTTGGTACCACCAATGTTGTTAACTTGTTAAAGCTCAAATCCAAAAACCTCAAGTTGGGTAAATCCTCATTGAAAGTTTTGAATTTGCCACTATATATAGTAAGCGTAACCAAAGTTTTTGGAAGATTATTTATATTCAACGAAGCTTTTAAATGTTCAGGCAAAGAAAAACTTCTTGGTTTATCTTTAAGATATCGAATGTTTAAACATTCGAGATCGTTTGGAATATTATACGTGCAATCTCTATTAAGTTCGCCAATATCAATACTTTTGACCTTGAAAAACTGCGAAAAATCATACCCACGGTCCATACTTATTTCTTCACGAACGCTGTTCAAACGAATAGATCTATCAAACTCTCTATCAAACTCACGTACTTTGATCAGATCAAACTTCAACTTCTCAATTTGAATCGGCAAATCGAAACGACCAAGTTCCTTCACTGTCACTTTTTTCAAGTTGATCAAATATCTTAAGTCAAGAGGGGATATTTCTTTACATACTTCCAATTCCTCTAATGTGATGGGTAACTGTTCTGAACTTTCAAATCTAGTTATCTCCAAGCTCAATTTACGGAGCGTTCTTGGTAAAAACTTGAAATCCAACTCCTCAGTATTGATTCGCAAATCGGTAACCAGAGGTATTGAACAGTCAATACTTATGTTAGCCAAATTCAACTTACATAAAGACTTTGGAAGAGTTAAATCACTCATCTTTTCGTCCATTTTAATCCAAATGGATGTAACATTAAACTTCAAACCTTCAAGTTGATGAATATCTGAAATTTCCCCCTTACGATCAATTTCAACTTTATAATCCAGTACATCCAAACCTTCAAGAACTTTACAACTATCAACAACACAAGTATCCGGCTTAAATCCCTTCAAGTATGGAAACACTTGTGGTGTAACTAGTGTGTGGTGTTCTTGAGGAACAATCAACTTGGGTCGATAAAGCATCAGATCAATAACAATTCGTGAAAACATCGTTTGTCTAGCTCGAGCTCCAAATTTTGGATGCGTAACTAGTTTGGAGCAATCAATCGGTGTTAAATGACTAACTATTGTTTGTAGGATATCATCAGGAAGGTTTTGAATATTCATGGTTTACTTGAAGTGTTTTGTATAAACTATTTATACTTGGAATGATTGCTCTTTATCCCTGCGTTTGGCTGCATATTGTGTGTAAGATTACGAGCAGTGGGCACTCTGTACGAACAAATAGTGCTGCGAAGCAGTACTATGAGTGCTTGTAAATCACGAACAAATAGTCTGCGATGTGCTTGAACGAATAGTGCTGCGATGTGCTTGAACGAATAGTGCTGCGATGTGCTTGAACGAACAAATAGTCTGCGATGTGCTTGAACGAATAGTTCTGCAATGTGCTTCAACGAACAAATAGTCTGCGATGTGCTTGGTACGAACGAACGACACTTCATTCACTATACTCATAGTACTGTTTCGCAGCATGGTAATAGGATTATATACTAGACTCATAGTACTACTTTGCAGCATTGTAATAGGATCATACACTATACTCATGGTGCTACTTTGCAGCACTTTTTTTAGGTGAATCCATACACAATCTTCGCAGCACTATTCGTTTTAAGCGAACGCACTCGCAGACACCTTGTGCGTTCACACTCACTCACTCGCACTCACCTTGTCCGCTCACACTCACTCACTCGCACTCACCTTGTCCGCTCACACTCACTCGCACTCACCTTGTCCGTTCACACTCACTCGCACTCACCTTGTCCGTTCACACTCACTCACACACACTCACCTTGTCCGTTCACACTCACTCACACACACACTCACCTTGCCCGTTCACATTCTTTCACTCGCACTCACCTTATCCGTTCACACTCACGCACTCACTCACTCGCTTTGCTCGTTCTTGAGTGTGGATTCGGACGAGTACTCGTTCGTTGGAGCAATGCGAGAGAGTAGAGTAGCTCGTTGTACAAATGAATGTGCCTTATGTAATATAAACTACAAATTATCAGCCATACCACTCGAAACAAACTATACAAATTAAATAGCCCAACCACTCGAAATATACTATACAAATTAATAGCCACCACAACCCATCGACGTGCTGTTCATCAAAATTCAAATAACGTTACTCTACATCAAATCAATAGTATATCCAGCATAGCTTTGATTCATCTCATTCAAAAAGCCTCGTCAAGACTTAAACTCATACAAGCGAAGCGAGTAAATGAGTGAGTGAGTGAGTGCGTGAGTGCGTGAGTGAGTGATTGAGTGAATATAAGAATAAGATGTACGAATTTCTCACTCACTCACTCACTCACGCACTCACTCGCTTCGTTCGTTCGTTTTGTTCGCGAGTAAGAGGGTTCCGAGCATATGAGAGAACAGCCATTTTGCAGCCAAGATACAATCTCCATCCATAAACCATACGCTCCACCTTGGTTTCTCACTCACTAACTCACTTTTAATCTACCCTTTGTGGGGAATCGATAGCTACTGAAATGATTCAGAAATGGCCTTCACTATTGACCAGAGTAAACATTACCATCGTAAACACTACCATCGTAAACACTACCATCGTAAACACTACCATCGTAAACACTACCATAGTAAACACTACCATAATGATATTTACCAGAGTGACGACCGAGAAACCACCTGGCTACTCAATTGAATCGATAAGATTTCTTGAGGAGGAAATTCGGCATCTAGAATCGTTTGGTATCATCCACCACCCACAGCCCAACAATATCTATTACCACAAGTTGACCGAAAAAAACGGGTATTTATCAGGCCTTTGTGGAGGTTGTAGAGAGGGGAAGGCTCTAACGCTGGGTATAGAGAGCTGTTTGAAGAGGATTGCTTTGAAGTTGATGTTAAACTGTGGTGGGGACAACAAACGAGCGAAGCGAGTTTGTGAGTGCGTGAAAGTGAGTGAGTTCGTGAGTGAGTAGCGAATGTAACTATAATGTAGATTTACTTATTCATCCCACTCAGAAATATCATTGAATTCATAAATTACTATAATGTAGATTCTCACTCGCTTCGCTCATTCCCAAGTAGTTGGCAGAAGCCCAACAAAGAAAGGCCAACCTTTACAACTCACAAACGAACAAACGAACAAACTCGAGTGAGTGAGTGAGTGAGTGACTCGCTTCGCTCGTTCATGCTTGAAACATACGTTAAATTGAAAACAATAAAACTAACCTCTAAATACCCGTACCGCAATATTGCAAGCTCTCCAATGCCAAAATAAAGTTCAAGTTTGATGGCAAAGAATCAGAAAAAAGAGCCATAGAAGCCTTAACTTGGTTGCCAGGATTTTCGTATGGAACGAACGCACGAGCGAACGAGTGAACGAACGCACGAGCGAACGCGAGTGAGTGAGTGAGTGAGTGAGTGAGTGAGTGAGTGAGTAACGAACTTTGACTGAATAGCCAACTTTGACTGCCAACTTTGACTGCCAACTTTGACTGCCAACTTTGACTGAGTAGCCAACTCTGACTGAGTAACCAACTTTGACTGCCAACTTTGACTGAATAGCCAACTTTGACTGAGTAACCAATTTTGACTGCCAACTTTGACTGAATAGCCAACTTTGACTGAGTAACCAACTTTGACTGCCAACTTTGACTGAATAGCCAACTTTGACTGAGTAGCCAACTTTGACTGAGTAACGCACTCTGCCTGAATAGCCAACTTTGACTGCCAACTTTGACTTTCATGGTTACAGAGGATAATTAACAGACTGATACTAACTTGGCAGTATCAATATCAAGAAGCTTGTTCGTGGTTTACTATAGAACTTTACTTTAGAACCAGATTCTACAACAAGATTTTATCATTACTGGACTTTTATGATTTAGGTTCAAGTGTAGATTATAACCAATTGTGCTTTCCTTAATAAGTATAACATTTGCTTATTCTGTAGATTTTGATGATTTTTTGCCAACATTTTGAACATTATGTCGATACTTGTTAACACAGGTGACTTTCATTAAATAGTCCTGCCACTCGCACTCACAAACGAGCGAAGCGAGTTTGTTCTTCTTCACTTACTCACTCGTACTCGCACTCACTCACTCACACTCACACTCTCACTCACTCACTCACACTCTCACTCACTCACTCACACTCTCACTCACTCACTCACACTCTCACTCACTCACTCGCTTCGCTCGTTCGTCATCTAGTCATATTTGTCATAAAAACATATTGACATCATAACAGTTATAGAAATTGGTATTAACATCATATCAATCATATCAATCTTTAAGGTCCATAAACAATTAATATTCAAAGTATTCTTTCAAATCAAAGAAATTCACTACTCATTCTCTGTTGGTATACATTGGCTGATTTATGAAGCTGACGACACATTTTGGCTCTTACATATCCTTTACATCGTATTCACCAATAATCCGCCAAAATGCCCACAAATTTACAAAATCACACGATACAACTTATCGGTAATGTATCCATTTTCAACATGTCTGACGATTTGAAACCGAAACTTTGCATACAAGCTGACAATGGAACGAACGAACGAGCGAAGCGAGTGAGAGAGTGCGCGAGTGTGTGAGTTCGTGAGTGAGTGAGTGAGAGTGTGAGAGTTTGAGTGCGTGAGTGAGTGCGTGAGTGTGTGCGTGAGTGTGAGTGAGTGAGTGCGTGAGTGCGTGAGTGTGAGTGAGTGTGTGAGTGAGTTTGGTGTGTGCGTGAGTGCGTGAGTGTGAGTGCGAAGCCTATTATCATTATCATTACCTAATCACGCCATAAACGATTGAGTTGTAGTGTTTTCTATCCAATAGGAATTAAAGAGCACTTGTCATCTCAGGCTTCATCTCAGTGAGTTCTTGAGTGACTGCGTGACTGCGTGAGCAAACTCGCTTCGCTTGTAATTGGTAACCACATACAGGCCCGGGGTACCCTATGGACACGCCACCTAATCGCTAGACATGACTGCCCATAAAAATCCCACATCTTATGCTATTACACTCAACACATCACGCACCAATCATCATTTATTATATACAAGCCCGCTAACAACCTATGTACCCTTCCCGTTGATACGCTCAAACTCCTTCCTCTTTGCTGCAATCATTTTGTCTGCAGACAGAAACTTTCGACCCTTGACAAACATCCACACCAAAAGTCCTGCCGAGCAGAACGATAAGCCGAACCACGTTACCAAGTATTGCAAGTGATTATTTGTCAATTTAACCTTTGCAGTATGAGCCAAGGGCACACCCTCGTCCACAAACTCAAACTCCTGGTAGGTGACAGTGGAATCACCATGTTCAAACTCCAGGGAGATGAAGTCAGCATCGTCGTTCTTACTCTTTTTCCAAGACGAAAGCCATCCTGAGCTTTTTGGTTGCGTGGACTTATACTCTGCGTGTTCCAGCAAGTCGTAAATCATCTGAGTGTATATGGGTAATGTACCTGCATGTTCTGCCATGCCTAAAACGTCTGGGGTGTGGAATACTCTGGAACCTTTCTCGTGATCAAAGTGAAGAGCATGCTTTCTTGGCATTTTACGGAATAGAGCCACGATTTCGATTTCGCCTTGCGGGAGCGCCAAATGAGACAAATAGCCTTTGCTTCTCGATTCCGGAATCACCTTGTCTTTTTTGATCCAGCCTCTCTCAACCAAGATGGGGGTGCCTCCGTCCGAGCGAAGAAATGGGGTTATCAAGAGGTAGCCCACCTCTCCGTTACGGATACGGGGGCCCAAGAAGATTTCTTTTTCGTAGTCAAAGCGGCCTTTGAGCTTGAATCGACGGTACTCGAATTCGGAAGCAACAACGTCGGGATCAAGGTTTTGGGGGAGGTTTTCCATGATTGGAGATGCTAGCGACTTTTCGTTACGGTCAATAAGCTCGACCTTCCAATTGAGCCTTTTGACTTGCCAGCACCCAAGTCCGAAGGAAATGACGGGCATTGCCACCAACAATCCAAAGAAGAAGCGTCGAAGCTTTGGTGTTTTTGCTTGGTGTTCTAGGGTGGCCAAATCGCCTTGGATGCCTTTGATGGGTTTCCAATCGATTGTGGATGTTTTGACTGTGCGGAGGAATGTACGGAGGGTGTTTCGTTTGAGCATGGCGAAGCGAAACGAATAAGCGAAACGAATGAGCGAAGCGAATGAGTGAGCGGAGCGAACAAAGAATATCTCAGTACACGAGCAATTCTCAGTAAATGCTCTCAGTAAACGAGCAATTCTCAGTAAATGTTCTGAGAAACGTTCTCAGTAAACGAGCAATTTTCAGTAAATGTTCTCAGAAACATTCTCAGTAATCATTTTTAGGGACATTCTCAGGAACACTCTCACTAGACGAACAATTCTCACTAAACGTCCTCACAAACATTCTCAGTAAACGTATCAACTCTCACTAAATACTCTCACAAACATTCAGTAAACCAGCACCTCTCATCAAGAGTTCGCATCAATTGGGTCTATTACCATCATCCACACCTTCACATAAGGCAAAGTGTTGATTAGCTAAAGACATCATACTCCAATACTATTTGAGCAGTTGGTTGACATTAAGTTGTCCTTGTAATGTCCTTGTAATGTCATGTCCTTGTAATGTGCTCATATCATATTTATAGAGTATACTTGTAGGTACGCAGAGCGAAATCATGTCTTCAGTTCAGTGGAGACTGATTCAAAGCTACATCTGTACACGCTCACCAGGCATACTTACTCACCACAAAAGGTTGCTTGTGAGTGAGTAGGGTTATTTGACCAGAACATGACTATTAATACAAATGAAAGGGCGAAGCGAGTGTGTTGAGTGAGCAATGTGATTTGATTGGCATTTTCGAAGGTGACACTTGGTAGCGCTGTTGATTTGAAAAGGGCACTTTGTAGCGATACCTAGAGCACCTGGTGGCGCCACTAATTCTACCAGAACACCTGATAGCACCACTAACTCGAACAGAACACCTGATAGCATCACTAATTCAAAGACACACTTGATAGCACCACTAACTCGAACAGAACACCTGATAGCATCACTGACATCTCCCATACTCATTTATACCTTATAACGCCTCCCCCTTTGCAACATTTTTTTTGCATCAAACGCCTTCTCATGTATGGTCTTTTCTCTGATTTGAACACTTGCATTGAGAGAGTAACTTGCTTGTTGATCAACTAACAACTTGTAGTTTGTTGGAGAGTCCTATTCAATTGGTTGATTTGTGTAGTTATTTGAGTAATTTTTAGATAATGTTACGAATACATTCAAGATTACATAAGGAGTATGCTGTTGATTACAATAGCTCTAGTGATTAGTTTGGAGAGTGTGCTGATTAGTATGGCGAGTGTAGTGATATTGTATTGAGTATGAGAAATTAGTTATGAATGAATAAGTTGAGCATGTTACTTTGTTGAGCTTAATTTGATTGTCGAGTGTTATATTATCAATTATCCATGATCATGTTTAATTGTAGTGTTGAGTATTACGTATTGAGTATTGAGTATATTGAGTATTACGTATTGAGTATTACGTATTGAGTATCACGTAGAGTGAATCGTATCCATAAGATTTGAGACATATGGATCATGTGCAGGATGTGAGTGAGGAATCAAAGTACTCTACAGGACGTATCACGTAGCACATATCATGTGACATGGCAGGTATTAGGCAGTACATTGTACATATCACCTAGCACATATCATGTGACATATGGCAGGAATTATCCAGTACACTGTACATATCACCTTCTTTTGCTCTGTATGTAGAGCCTGTTTTAATATGTAAAGTATAACAATGATATGGCCTTCTTATGCTCCAGAGTCAAAAAACAAGCTAATAGAATACACAACTTAATTGGTGCTTTATGGATTGAATATATTTGATAGTTGTGCTGTGTTTGTTATGCTATATTTGTTATGCTATATTTGATAGTTATAGATTGAATATATTTGTCTATTTAGTTTTGTATAAGCTTTATTATGTCAATTCCTCTATTTCACGAAGTAATGCCAAGTTGGAGAGAACTCACGGATAAAACTAAAAGCTGAACGAGACAACGCTGGAGATGAACATGTGACTTGTACTTGAAGTGGAAGATAATTCATACAAAAATCATCAATATCAGGAGTATTTGTTGAAATATATGCCAAAAACAACCAAAACTAACCCATTTCAATAATGAATCAACATATTATAATACAGGGGTCTGCTTCAAGTGCATCCTCCAATATCAGCGCGCCCCTGAGAAGCTTGCACATTTTCGCAGTTCAAGTGAGTGAGTGTGAGCGATTATCGAACGACCGAGCACACTCACGCACTCAATTGTTCGCACTCACTCACTTACTCACGCACTCACTCACTCGCTTCGCTTGTTCGCCATTATTTCTTCTGTACAGTATTCCGTAGTTTATGTTATCAGTATAGTTGATACGGTATAGTTGGCACCATATGGTACATTTTCATTATTGCATACATAGATCTCAATCCTTGAAATTATCGTGAAATTAGATCAAATAATCAGTAGTTAAACACCAAAAAGGCACATACCAATAATCATATCTGACACATGGTACTCATAAGGTGGATACTCGTACGGTGGTTACTCATATTCATAGAAATCATAAGAATATATAAATGTTGAAGACTTCGCTACTCACTCAAACTAACAATGTTAGGGACCAAGAGTGCCAAAGGTACCTTGGAAAATTAAGAGTGCCAAAGGTACCTTGACCCTTGAGAAAATTCACCAGAGTCCCAAAGGGAGAGCCTTACTCACTCACCTTGCTCGTTCTCTTAATCTAAAGAATTCGCTACTCACTCACTCACTTTGCTCGTTTTTTCACTCACTCACTCACTCGCTTCGCTCGTTCGTTCGCTCGTTCGTTCGCTCGTTTGTTCGCTCGTTCTGTTTAGAGGAGAGACAGAAATATATGTCAGCTCATTAGAAAGTTTACGCAACCATTTACAATTCAGACTTTGATCATTATACTTTGTATTACTCTAAAGCAAATGCGAACGATTAAGCGAGTGAGTGAGTAGTGAAATCTTTTGATATGAGCGATCGAAGCCAGCACAACGATGGAGTGTGTGAGTGATAATTCTCTGATCGCATTTTCAACCAATTCAAAACTACTTAATTTGGAGATTAGTTCTAATATTGCAGTACGGGTCTTTAGAGGTTTATTTAAATCACCGGATCTGCCATAGCTCAACAAATCATCACGAGCCATTGAGTTTGCAGTCATTCGTTTGCGCTCATCTGCGTTCGTTTGCAGTGACTCGTTTGGGTTCATTATCAGTAGTTTACCCAAAAAATACATATCATTGATGATGCGTCTAGTTTGGCGCATTATGGTGTCGATATTCTGAGGAGCCGTAGACAACATTCATTCATTGACAACATTCATCCTGTGACAATATTCATCCTTCGACATGCTCATTCGGTGTCATGGTCATTTCTGCCTCCTGAACTCCCCACGAATACCAAAGTCTTAAGACAACCAATGAACACGCTTAGGAATTTTGATGCTTGCGGCCAATTGTTAAAGCCCGAAAAGTCGTTCACACAAACCTTCTCACTGCTTGCTGGTTCGCTGAAGCATTGTCAGCTGGAATACATCATATAGACTGTTCTCAAAATGACGAAAGGGATTGTGTGCACTAGAATCAGTACGTAAACTTGAATAGTGAGCCTGAATAGCTATGAAATGGTTTGTTTTGTGTTGGTGTTCACGTCCAGTGGCTTCCAGCGCGCACTAAACAGACTGAGTCTGACATAGGAGTGAAGCGATATTTAGAGTGCACTGCTCGTATTTCATCACTAAATGCAATTTCTCATATTCACTTGGTTATTAATCACAGCCAGGTGTACTGAAAATTTAGTATTGCACCATGGGTCAAATTTGTGGCTCACACCTGTGCAATGATATTCGTCAGTAGATTATTTGTTGTATGAATGATAAGAATTAGTGACAACAGTCAAGATCACAGACAAGATGACATACAACAGCGACGATGACACATTCGCCTTAACTTGTAGGACATCTTGATTTGGATGGTAGTGTAATGACATACTCTCACCAAGTGTGGTTGTTGTGTATAATCGAGAAACTCTCACCTATTTGGGCTAGCCTAACGGCAAGCCCAAATAGGTACGGCCAGCCCGTTTAGGTACGACCAGCCCGACTTACATCCTGACTAACCCTCCTATGTATCCCATCAATATCTTCCCGCAAATGTGGAAACTCCTCCTTCAACTTATCACCCAATGAATCTCTCAATACCCCAAAACCTCGCATCTTACCCTTCAATTTGGCATTCAGCTTGGCTACAACCTCGATAAACTCACGGGTGTAAATATCCGGGTTCCGGCCGTCCTCTATATAAGCAATCACGTCCACAGGGATAGGATATTGGCTGGTGCGAGGCATTGAAGTCAAGCTTTCTAGCTGGCCAACCAACTGGTTCACCTTATTGATCAAGGCCGTGTTGGACTGTTGGGTTCCTGGATGGTCATGGACAAGCACACCGAGCTCGATGAAGGACTCAATGAGCAGCAGCAAGTGCTCTGTGGCTGCAATCAAAGGTTCATTCTCTTGTCGTTCAAGAAAAGAGGAGGTCATATTTTTTTTTCCCGAGCCATTCATCAGTTACACACCATGTCTTATATCGTGACATTCAAATACAAGACCAAGCCGACAAAGCTTGTGACGCTAAAGTATAGGAAGGCACGGATTCCGTCGTTTCGGGAGGAGTTGGAACGGTATGCTACCCAACGGATGATGCTTCAAGGAAAGACTCGTTCTGAGGATACTGATGGATTATCTGCCAAGGAGGGATATTATAGGCTGACAATACCAAAAATAGAGATATCAGGTGAAGATGATTATTCATTGAAGGGGAGAGTAGCAAATGTACAAGAGGGGCATTTACAAGAGGGGCATATACAAGACGGTCATGTACAAGAAGTACAAGAAGAATATCAAACTGATGATGGAAAAGCCAATATGAAAAACCATCATCCCCACACACAATCCCAACCACTATCCCACACACAATCCCAACCACTATCCCACACACAATCCCAACCATTAACCCAATCACCCTCCCACACAAAGTCCCACACAAAGTCCCCGACAAAGTCCCTCGCAACCTCCAACACAAAGTCCCGCACAAAGTCTCCAACAAAGTCCCGCACAAAGTCTCCTACAAAGTCCCACACAAAGTCTCACACACCGTCCCACACAAAGTCCCACACACCTTCCCACACAAAGTCCGACACACCCTCCCATACAAACTCTCCCCAAACCAACACACATAAGACTCTACAAAATCACACACAATACACACAAAGCCTTCCTCTTGAAACCCTTTCCTCATACCCAGAAACTATGGCAAACTATAATCTCAATTTTACAGCACCCTCCTCGGCCTCCACTGATACCATGTCCACGCACCCATCATACCAAAATAGCACCCAACTTACAAGCCCACTGTTGTCTCCGGTCAAGCAGACGGATCAGCAAATTAGCGACATAAACCAGAAGTTTGACCAGATTATCAAAGAGTTTCTGATGGAAGAGATTTTGGGGGACACTACGAAAATTGTTGACGATACCAAAGAAATGGAAGCGGCTGCAAAAATTGCCGAAGACGCTGCTAAGATTCCGGAAGATACAGCCAAGGTTCCGGAAGATACAGCCAAGATTCCAGAAAGTACAGCCAAACTTCTGGAAGACACCAAAGGAATCGAAGACACTAAAGGAATCGAAGACACCAAAAAAATAGAAGACATGAAACCTCTGGAAGCCATCAGCCCTCTGAAAGCCATCAACCCTCTGAAAGCCATCAACCCTCTGGAGGCCACCAACACTCTGGAGCCCACCAAATCTCTGGAGGCCACCAAATCTCTGGAGGCCACCAAATCTCTGGAAGCCATCAGCCCTCTGAAAGCCACCAACACTCTGGAGGCCACCAAATCTCTGGAATCCACCAACCCTCTGAAAGCCACCAACCCTCTGGAAAACACCAAACAAACTAACAACACGTCTGAGGACAAAATCCCAACACAGGAGGACCAGGTTGTACAGCCTGTGCGGGTGCGGTCGCCGCGTAGAAAATGGAGTATTTCGCAGATGCGGGTACCAAGTGTCCGCAAGGTGGCGGTTGAGGCGTACGTGAAGAAGCTGGTGGATGAGGCATTGCGGTCCATGGAGGAGTACTCCTTGGGCGAGGGCTCGGCGGCAGCCCGAGAGGCTGAGTGGATGGGTGACCTCAAGGTGGTTTGCGACCGGTTGAGTGTTTTGAAGGAGATGGCACGGGTAAAGCATAATTAGGGAATACGAGTGAACGAGCGAACGAGCGAACGAGCGAAGCGAGTTCGTGAGTGCGAACTTTTGAGTAGCAAAGTCTTTGAGTTCGCTCGTTCACTCGTTCACTCGTTCGCTCGTTCGTGAGTGCGAACTTTTGAGTGAGTAGCAAATCTTTGAGTGGATGAGCTCACCAACATATGAGTAAGGTTCTCCCTCTGGGAAGGTTGGCTTATATAATTAGGACAATGCCACTCGGCTATTTAATCATTAGGATGTACAGGAAATAAATAAAGTGCACAACATGTGTGCATGGTAATACTATCTCTCTAATAACCAAAAACTCTTGAGTAGCGAATTCTCCATTCAGTGTGATCCCTAAGTAGAGTAACCGTTGAATCTTACACAATAAAAGTATACCGGTCAGTCTGCCACTACACTACTCACTCGCTTGGAGCGAAGGGAGAGTATTTGTCGGAGGTGTCACTCAAATATTACACGTGCACTCAGTACTCGATGTGAGTGCATGAAACAAGAATTCAAGGACGTGGGTATTTGAAATGTTATGAGTATGATGGGTTTGGTAAAGTGTTGATGTTCATGTGTTTAGTTATTCTTTGCTCTGAATTGATAGCCTTTAGTTCTGAGGGAGGATATGGGCACGAGGCACTCTTCTATAGGTCACGTTCAAATCATAGCCTGGACACACACTCTTTGTTACAGTATAGATCACGTTCAGGTCACCTTCAAATCATACTCGGAACATGGCATCACAATAGTGTTAATCACAGCCACACCCATAGTTGGCTATATATGAACATACTTGTAGCGGGAACATATACCCACACACCTCATCATATACATTTGCAACTAAAACTACATTGAGTTCGCTCATACTCTCACGAGATAAGATTCATTATTGAGGTACAGGTCTTTCGAGGTGCTCAAGCAATGTATACGTAATATTAAGAGTCGTTTTGGAAAGAGTAGTAAGAAGATGTCAAAATGTGCAAGTTGGCTGACGAGTTAACCTACACTCTAACCAAGTAATCAATTTCCTGGTACCCATCAACTCACACATGCAAACCCACTAGCTCACATACACTCATTAGCAACCATCTAACCAAGTCATGCCTTCACGAACAAGCTAATGCCTTGACTCGCTTCGCTTGTTTGTGAATGCTCCACGCGCTCCACGCGCTCCTCACTCGCACTGCTCACTCGCTTCACTCGCTTCGCTCGTTCGCAGTTCGCTCGTGCTTCGCTCGTTTCGCACTTCGCATTGCTCCGTCAATAAACAAATATGAAACCCGTTGTTTCCACTGGCCCAGCATACTGCTGCACCATCCTCTCTGCATTTGGTGTCGCCATCCTCAGCGTGATCGGCTACCTCTTCAAGACCAACCACCACGCCTTGATGGGCTCCATCAACGATCCCGAGGATGGTTCGGCTGTGGCATCAACCGTCTTCAACGCCGTCTTTGTCTATCTTTTCTTCTTTGTCTTTTGCGGCTTCCAAATCTACTTGCAAAATAGACAGAGTCGTATTCAGTTGTAGCTGATCAGCTTGATGTTGGATTGAGGTTGATTAGTTGGATTGAGGTTGATTAGTTGGATTGAAGTTGGATTGAAACTGGATTGAAGCCTACCATGAAGCTTACCTTGAAACTGGATTAAAGCCCACCTTGAAGCCTACGTTGAAACCTACCTTGAAACTTTGGAATAAGATTGGATAAGCATTGGGATAAGCTTATCGTTCAAATGGAGTTGATATCTCATTTATACGGATAATAAACAAGAGTGTACGAATGTGTACGAGTGTACGTATGTACCAGTGTAGCAAACTATTATCATTCTTTTGGTGTTCGGCATTGAAGAGTAACTAAATACGCTTGGATGACAAATATTGGATTGTAATCAGCTATGAGAAATTGATTATAAAGGGTGTCACTGTCATACAGCACGTCACTAATACAGCACTTCACTAATACAGCACCTCATTGACTTTAAGGAACCTCAAAACTTGGTAACAACAACCATCTTTCATAAAAGTCTACATTTCATATTCGCCATATTCATACTGTAGCCAAAGCCATACTCTCTATTCTCTATTCTCGCACTAAATAGGAAATGTGGAGAGGTTCTCGAGTAAAGCGAGTGAGGGCGAACTTTTGAGTGAGGAGTGAACTGTGAGGGAGGAGTGAACAGTGAGTGAGGAAATGTACCTGACTGGGATTCTGAGAGATATTTATAAAACTCCAAGGATTCGCTACTCACCCACTCACGAGCGAGCGAACTCACAAATGAACGAAGCGAATTTGTTTGGTGAGTTACTCACTCACTCACTCACTCACTCACTCACTCACTCACTCACTCACTCACTCACTCACTCACTCACTCACTCACTCACTCACTCACTCACTCACTCACTCACTCACTCACTC